>JAJEJH010000387.1:383646-445835 GCA_026122585.1 Anacardium occidentale | reverse complement strand
GTTTTTGAATTTCCAAATTTTTTAAAATTTTTTTTTAATTTTTTTAAAATTTTATATTATTTAAAAATTATTTTATATTTTTATTATAAATTTTTAATTTTTAAAAGGGTAATTTAGTAATTTTAATGAAAAAATAATAAAAAAATTGGTGATGGGTGGGACTTTGGGCTTTTAAACTTAAGCGGGTGGGAATTTGTCCCAGCCTCAAACTATGGGTGGGAAAATGTCCTTTGGCCAATTTTTAATACAAGAATTTGCAATAAAATTTAGTGTTGGAACACGGTCCGATGCTATTTTTTATTTAATGTTGATTTATCTTTTAAAAATTGTTTCTAGAGCATCAACTCTTTTATTTTTCAATAAAATTAAGTATTGGAACAAATCTATGCATAATTTTAAATAGTTTTTTGATGAAATTTAACATCGGATTGATACAATGCTATTTTCTATATATTATAAACTATTTATATAGCACGAGTTATAAGTTGATACTGTTTAATTTTCCAATAAAAATTAGAACATGTTTCGATGCTTTTTTTTTTAATTATTTGTCAATAATTTTTATATAAAATCACTGTAGCATCAACTTATGAGCCGATGCTATATTCATTTTCACTTAAATTTAGCATCTAACTATGATCTGATGCTAAATTTTATTTAATATTGATTTATTTTAAATATGATGTTTATATAGCATTGGCAACTAAGCTGATGCTAATTTTTCCCTCTATGATAGAAACCGATTAGCGTGAGATGTAATCTGATGCTAATTTTTATTCACTATGACCCCGAGCCTCCTTTTTTTTTTTTTATTATCCGAGAACTTTTACTCATACCAATCGGTCAATCATAATTGATCTGATAGTTTAAACTTGGAGGTCTGTGTGACCACCTAGACCTGCAACCACAGACTGAATAAATCAAGGGTTATTGGCTTCACTGTAGCTTGAACTCTGACCACCACTTTGGATCACCAAGGCCCTGTGCCTCCTTTTTTCTCCTTTTCATTTCTACAACTTTCAAACCCTAAACAGAGAGAAGCATCGACAACTGTCAATTCAATAGCTTAGGCGAAGTCCATCGGCACCAAAGCAAAGGTAATCCGTCAGTTCTGCTCCACACTCAAACCAAATTGCATCCTTGCTATTTCCCCAAAAATCATCTCTGAATAGATATATTTCCTATTAGATTTATGGGGGTTTGTCATATATTTTGCGTGTTGGAACCTTGAGCTATGGATAACAATGATTTAACAAAGCTTGTTGAGTTGTGATCTTCTCCTGGCTGCTGTTTCTTATCCTTATTAGGACTTCGTCCTTTGCTTGTCGGTGCTTTAAATAAATTTTTTAAGATGAGATAAGTGTTGTATCTTATTTTTATACTTGTCTACAAAAGGTGAAAATGGTGTCTAGGGAAATTAGGCTATATAAGAGATTTATCAACTCATGCCTGACGAAAATAATGGCTGGTGAAAATATTCCTGATAATGTTAACGTAATCAGGAAAAGTATTTTTTTCAGTATTTTACTGCTTTGCTACATTTGTAAGTTGGTTGGGGATATTTTATTGATTTGAACTGAACCCACAAAAATAAAATATCAATTCCTTTTACTGTGGAAAATTGTTGTAAAATCCAGTCAAAGGTTCAGGAAGGTTTACGCCATATTTTTCTTTTAGTTTCTTTGCAGTTTTCCATAATAATTTAAGAAACATTATTTTAGTAACGATAAAATCAATTCCTATTAAGTACTTTGAGAAGTTTGACCAGTTTTAACAACTCCTTCATCTTTCATATATGCTTCTGTCCTATTCTATTAGGATTTGAGTAATTCATGTTGGTGTGTCGACTTTAAGCAAACTAAATTATATGAGTTAAATGTAAGAAACAAGAAAGCCATTCCGATCCCCTCTGTAAGTTACAGAAGAGAAATGAAGGTTCTTGTTTTGATGGTGGTTGGAATAACAACATAAATGTTTATCCCGCACTTCAATTTGATCCTCATCCGATTTGATGGAGTGCAGTGAGGTAAATACTAATCATCAAAATTGTATAAACAAATGGTCTAAAAAATTGGTTAAATTAAATGGCCCATGTTCCATTGGGTCAGGAAGATCACAGGCTGGATCCTCTGGGCTTCAAAAGGGGTCATGGAGATGCCTATGAAATACTCCAACATTGTGTTGGTCGTTTCCTTCACTCTTCTCTGAACTTTGATTTCACTGCCCATAATCCATTATATTTCCCATCATCATGGGCTTTAACAGGTTCAAACTTGGTTTGGTTCATATCCAACCCTAGATAGCATGAAAGGAAGTTTATGTCCAAAATTCGTTTTTATGTTAAATTTAGAGGTTAATTAGTAGGGGTTGATTGAGATATTTTTTATAATAGTAATTAGGAAATGTAGTAGAACTTTAAAAGGATTTCACTAAAATTTGTACAAAATTAGAGAAAGATATTGTTAATTCACCATAGTGGTTTAATTGATATTTATTGAAACCCTAAACCTTAATTAGTTGAACATAATTCCAAAATTGTAATTGGTAATCCATTTAGAATTTAAACCTAAAATTGATATTTATCAGAAACTTTGAATTGTAATTGATAAAACATAATCCTAAAACTATAATTAGTAGTCCATAAACCCTAGACCATGATTGGTAAGCCCCAAACCCTAAATTGTAATTTTCAAACCCTAAACCATAATTGTTCATTGAATCTGTGCTGGTTCTGTTGTCACCATGCCAAAACATTGAAAGGACCTGAAGTGTCCTCAAGTTTATCCTCAAGATATATATCCAATTCTGATTTATCAGACAACGCTTGGTTCATCTTCATCTTCTCCTGCCGCCAATCCTACCATGATGGTATTTGTTGTTGTGATGTTGATGAGGTGGCCATTATAGTACCATCAGAGGTCAATGGTGTCTAGCTTCCTAGAATGGTTAATTAATAATAATAATGTAACAATAATTATATTATAATAAATAAATTGATCTGGAATACTTGTACAAATTTATTAAATAACATTACCAATTTGTGCTTTCGATTGAGTTGAAGGGAAAGCGGCTGGATCTTCTAGCTAAATAATGTCCTTGTATTCAGCAAACAAGTCGTTGTTCAATTCTCGAACATTATGCATCTTCTCGATTGCTTGAGACTGACCATATATAAATGGGAAAGCATATTGTATGAACTCAAATTTAAACCTACAACAAATACAAAAGTATAAATCAGTCATGAGAGGGTTTAGAATAGTTTAGTTTAGAAGTTCACAAAACTTACCTAGGATTGAGTGTGTTTGCAAGTGACATGAGCAAGTTCACATGTCCCCAATATTTGTCAAATTTTGATTTCATGCTTGCCACCATGAGAGCCATATCGGGATTGGAATCATGCTCTTTGTCATTCATCATCTTCTTGATTCTAAAAACTTCAAGAAAATACAAATTTGCGGTGGGGTACTTAGTCCCTGAAACAATCTCCATAACACCATTGAAAATGCTCAAAAATTTGCATATACACTCTAACCTTTTCCACTTTTGCGGAATGGGACAAAATTCCAAAAATGCTCTATCGTTGCAGGCATATCGTGGGAAAACTTCCTGGAAACTCAAAGCAACCCTCAACATTTGGTACGTGCTATTCCATCGGGTTGGACAATCAAGAATCAATTTTCGTTGTGGTATGCCGTATATTTTACAAATACAGACTAAGTCCTTCTGTCTCGCCTCACTCGCCCGTATATATTTCACACCGTCTCTTATTTTGTTTATGATTCTGCTAATTACGACCATAACATCCTGTACAAGAAGTTTGACAATGTGGGTCATGCAACGAACTTGAAACAGTCGACCACCAGCTAAATAGTCGTCCCATGTGAAATTCCTCTTTCAATGATTTAATGCATGCGTCATTGGCTTTCACATTGTCAACGGTGATAGTGTGCACCTACAAATTAAATTTTTAACCCCACACAGAATTTACAATTAGAATTTAGAAAACAAAAACAATAAAATAATTGGTAAATATGAAGTTAGAGTATTGTGAAAAATGTAATATTTCTTCTTAATTATCAATAATCTGATACAATGTATATATAGTACAATAAGAGAAAAAAATAAGGAAATAAAATTATACAATCCTAACTTTCCTAACCTAACATATTTCAACTTGATTCTCAACACTCTCCCTCAAGTTAGAGCATACAAATCATATGCACCAAGTTTGTTACAAATAAATTCAATGCGTGAACCTCTAAGTGATTTGGTTAAAATATTTGCAAGTTAATCGTTGGAGCTAACATGACTAGTAGTTATACACCCAGATAAGATCTTTTCTCGAATGAAGTGACAATCAATCTCTATATGTTTAGTCCTTTCATGAAATACTAGATTAGAAGCAATATGAAACGCTGCCTGATTATCACAAAGAAGCCTCATCTTTGATATCTTTGTAAACTTCAACTCATGAATCAATTGTTTTAACCAAACAAGCTCACATGTAACCAACGCCATAGCACGATATTCTGCTTCTGCACTAGACCTAGCAACCACATCTTGCTTTTTGCTTTTCCATTAAATAAGATTGCCATCGATAAGAATACAATACCCTAAAGTTGAATGACTATCTGATGGGGACCCGGCCCAATCTATATCAGAGTATCCAATCACTTGAGTATGTCTCATGTCTTCATACAATAATCCTTTGCCTAGTGCTCATTTGATATACCTTAGGATTCGAACAATTGCATCCCAATGCGAATCACATAGAGATTGTAGGAACTGACTAACTGCACTAACAGAAAAAGAGATATCTGATCAAGTGATAGTAAGATAGTTAAGTTTGCCTACTAACCTCCTATATCTACCAGGATCTTTAAGTGGCTCCCTCTGTCCTGGTACAAGTCTAGTATTAGGATCCATAGGAGAGTCAACAGGTTTACAATCTAACATCTCTGTCTCTTCTAAAATATCCAAAGCATACTTCCTTTGAGAGATAATGATACCAAACTTAGATTGAGTAACTTCTATCCCAAGAAAGTATCTAAGTGGTCCCAAGTCTTTAATTTGAAAATTGTCAAATAAATGTTGCTTTAACTGTTGAATGCCTTCTTGATCATCACCCATGATAACAATGTCATCAACATAGACAACTAAGTAAATACACTCTCCTTTTGATGTATGTCTATAGAATACAGAATGATCTGACTCACATCGAGTCATACCAAATTCCTGAATAACTTTGCTAAACCGTCCAAACCAGGCATGCGAAGATTGCTTAAGACCATACAATGAATGACGGAGTTTACAAACCAAACCAGACTCCCCCTGAGCAACAAAGCCAAGAGGTTGCTCCATATAGATCTCCTCTTGAAGTTCACCATGAAGAAAGACATTTTTAATATCTAATTGAAGCAGGGGCCAATGTCGTATAGCAGCCATAGATAAAAATAACCGCACGGAAGACATTTTGGCCACTGAAGAAAATGTGTCACCATAGTCCAAACCATAAACTTGTGTATAACCTTTAGCAACTAGTCATGCCTTAAGACGATCAACTTTACCATCAGGACTAGTCTTAACTGTATAAACCAACCGACAACCGACAACCAACAGTGGAATGACCCGAGGGTAATTGAACCAACTCCCAAGTACCATTATTATGCAAGACCGTCATCTCATCTAACATTGTCTGTTGCCAACTTGGACTAGAGAGAGCCTCACTGACAGATTTAGGAACTGAAATGGAGGATAAGGAAGAGACAAATGCATAATATGGTGAGGACAAATGATGATAACTAAGAAAATTGTAAATAAGATTAGGATTACAAGAAGACCTTATAGCTTTGCGAATAACAATGGGAAACTGATCAACAGGAGGTAGGGCCGTGACTGGTGAAGATTCAATGACAGGAGGTGAGTCAGAAGGATCCGACAAATCAGTAGTAATATTAATACCTGCAGGAGAGGAAGATGTGAAGAATCAGAGATTTATAAAGGTTCAAAAGTATTTGATGAAGTCTCTGAGAGAGGTCCCGACTTAATAGGTAGTTCAAGAAGAGGAGTATATGTAGGCAACGGAAGTATATCAGTGATAGGAGATTGAGAGTTAGAAGAGGAAAAATAAGGGGACGACTCAAAAAAGGTAACATCAGCAGAAATAAAGCATTGACAAGTTATAGGAGAATAACACTTATAACCCTTCTGGAGACGAGAATAACCAAGGAAAATACACTTGATAGAACGTGTAGACAATTTGTCATGACCTGGAGAAAGGTTATGGACAAAATAGGTGCAACCGAAGACACGAAGAAGAAGGGAATACAAAGGATGAGTGGGGAACAAAATGGAATGAGGAATCTCATTTTGTAGCACTGATGAGGGCATCCTATTAATCAGATAGCATGCAGTAAGGACTGCATCAGCCCAGAAATGAAATGGAGCATATGAGTGTAATAGTAATGTACGAGCAGTTTCAATAAGATGTCTATTTTTGTGCTCAGTAACCCCATTTTGTTGTGGGGTGTAAGCACAAGAAGATTGGTGAAGAATACCTTGAGAAGACATAAAGGTTGTGAAAAGAGCTGAAAAATATTCACGGGCATTATCACTGCGTAATGTACGAATAGAGGTATTAAATTGTGTTTTGACCTCAGCACAAAATGATTTAAAGATAGAAAATAATTCAGAACGATGTTTCATTAATGATTAGGGTTTGTAATGGACCACTTGTTGGGAACTAGGATCAGATTTCAAAGATGGCTTTGATACCATGTGAAAAATGTAATATTTCTTCTTAATTATCAATAATCTGATACAATGTATATATAGTACAATAAGAGAAAAAAATAAGGAAATAAAATTATACAATCTTAACTTTCCTAATCTAACATATTTCAACTTGATTCTCAACAAGTATCATATTGTATTACCTTCTTCTGTATTTCCCATTCAGTGAAACAATTGTACAAAGCCATTGCAATGTTTCTTCCTGTTCTAGGGGGAGGCATGTCTACAAAGCTCAATACACGCTTCTGTAAGGTCCAAGTGTTTTTGTCCACCCAATACGCAGTTACTACCATATACTCCATATTCTACGCATCTGACTTCCACAAGTCAGTTGTCAAACTTATTCTATAGAGGTGGTCCAATGCTTTCTTTATTTTGTTTGTTTCTGCTTGAACCACCCGTTCACAATCGGCCTTTGCTTGTTTTTGTCCAATTTTTTCATATAACGGTTGTAAGACCTTCAAGGAGAAATTAAACACTGGATTCTCCACGATGTTGAAAGCCAACTCAACATTCAAAATCAAATGTGTGATTGCCTCTCTAGCCTGCAAACATATGTAAAATGTTTTAGTACATTAATTAAATTTTCTTGAGCAATTGTTAAAGAGAATTGTTTACCTTACTATGCTCATATATACCGCTCATTTTGATAAGCGGTGCGTTCGTTACAGATGCACTCCCATGGGATTCAACAGTCATGTACCCCAATATTATTTACCCCTTGGGGAGAATCTCTTTCCCCAATGCTTTCTTTTTGAGCGTACATTGTTCCATGTGTCTCGTTAAGTGGGTGGTTGTATGGGTTGATTGTAGCTTCAACTTCTCACAGAATTTACAAACCGCGTATTGTACATCTCCTACGGTAACTATTTTCTCCCCAGGAAAACATTCCTACACAACTGATGTCTTTCGTTTTTTGCTAGGTGGGATAACAGTGGTGGGCGGAGAGGAGGACATAGATGGTGGTTGCTTAACATTAGCATCTCCCTCATTTTAGTTGTCAGAGTCTGATAGGTAAAAATCTTCAACGACCATCATGTCCACTTTGATGTCGTCCAGTCTACAGGAAGGACCTGATGCTGATATATATCGTTGATCCATAATTTGTAAATGAGTTGGAGAAAAAATTTAAATGGGGTGTGTGAGAAGACAAACATAAATGAAAATAAATCAAACCCATATAAAAAGTAAAAAATAATTTAAGAATAAAACAAAAAAAAAATCATATGAACTTCAGATTAAAAGAAAATAAAATCCGAACATGGATATGATCAAGTAAATTAAACAAGATAAAAATGGCATCGGAGCAAGCAATTCATAAATTTTATGATAAATCATACAGCAGCATTTTCAATATACTGCCACGCATTCAAGATGGACTCTGTGATCACAAAAGTAAATCTATTTTTCAATTTACAGTAACCATGAAAATATTGAACCACCTTCCTAGTAACCACTGCTTTAACAGTGCCACGCACTTTTATTATATCATCCTCTTTTTTTGGAAGCAAATTGAAGTTCAATGACCTGACAGGAAGCTGGCAGTTGGCATGAATACGGTAGCATAAATAATCCTTCAGTCTTTTAAGGAATCTTGAAAAAGCAATAGTTTGTTTATCCCTAATAAAAAATGACAAATCTTGAGTTGGTGTACATACACAAGTGTACGTATCCTATACGTCGATTCTTTCTTTTTTTACATCAACTACAGTAAACAACACACGAACAGCATATTTTATCGGATGTGAGCTCGACTTGGCATAAAAAATTTGTCAACTTAAATCTAAACCCAAAACAAAGAGCTTTTAGCTTATAAATTAGGCCAACCAAATTTTCAAGATCCTTTGAACATTTTTTTACTATATTCTATATGTTTTTTAATTTGTTAATTACATTATTATTATTAAAAAAAATTACCCTGCTTTTAGTCAGTGATGACCCAGAATTTTAGTTGAGGGAGGACCCCACTATTGTTTATCAGCCAACTAGTAAAAATTAGAAAAAAAAAAAACCATTGAAACTTGAAGGAGGAAATAATTTAAACACAGGTATGCAATGACACAAATAATTTAGGCAAGAAAAAACTTCTCAATGCAAAGAGATTAAAAAAACTATGGAGATTCAACAATTTATTTAATCCAAGAAAAAAACCACGGACCTTCATGATTCTGCCATTATTTGTCAACCAACTAGTGATAACTTAAAAAAAAAAAAATAACCATCGAACCTTGAACAAAGGAAATAATATAAAAACAAGCATGCAATAACACAAATAATTTTTAGTGTGAAAAAACTTCTCAATGTAAAGGGAGAAAAAAACTATAAAGATTTAACGATCCACTTAAATCCAATACAATTGAAAGTATTAAAAGTGTTTTTCTCATCACTGTCATTAGTTTCATAACTAAAACAGTACATCAATAAATTCTAGCTTCGGTTCCAGCTTGATCTCTGGTTTTATATCAACTAATTTGAGGAAGTTTGAGAGGTAAACAATGTCAAATGCTTGCCTTTATCATCAACTAACTAAATTCTGGACAGATGCATTCCCAGATCAACACAACAATATCACAAAATTCACAACGACATAACATTGACATTGGATATGCTAATTCATAACTACATAACAGCTACATAAATTTTCTTTCATCTTCCATAAGCTGTGCTTCAACAGCTCATACATCTGGCAACTAATTCATAAATATGATTTATATTCTTTCATATCATTATCATATGGCCACATTTGATTATCAAAACATAAAGTTCATCACGAGTTTATATTTATTTATCCAGTCAGCTCATACATCCGGCAGCTCATATATACACAAAATCGAAACAAGCTTATTAAAGGAACTACTAAACATTTCCAAGCTTATTCCCCAACCCTTAATTAAAACAAGAATAATAAAAGCAATGACGAATATGCAGAATCAGAAGTGAGTGAGATCAGATCAGAGAAACCCTAACCTCAATCAATGCCTTTAATTGAAGGAAACCTTAGCAGCAGCACAACAAAATCAGATGGTCAGATTACGGCCGGGATGGGATGAAGAGCAAGAGAAAACAGTCAGGACTGGACAAACAAGTGTGCGTGTGTGCGTCCGTCAATCAACTTCTCTACCCGAGACCAACAAAGACAACAAGAGAAGAGAAGGAAAGGAACTCTAAAAGGGTGGGTGCTTTTTATATCCAATAAAAATGACGTCGTTTTTTTTGTCACACAAAACGCCGTCGTTTTGTCATCAAACAAATAGTTCAATTTAAACTGAATTGTTTGTTACATGGTTTGGGTTTACGTTCATTTTGACTAAATAGTTACCACACATGCTCGTATTCGTATTCGATTCACGTGAGGCCTATGTCGTTTTACAGACGAACGAAAAGAGCTCATAAACGAGCCCGAACGTGTTCGCTTCGTATCTAACCCTACTGTAAACTCTAAACCTTAAATACTAAATCGTGAATCGTAAACCCAAAATCATAAATCTGACACCACTAAACCACAAACCGTAATGTTTGAACCATAACTCATAAAAAATAAAGTATAAATTGTGAACCATTAACCTTAAAAGATAAACATTAAGCCATAAACCTTAGACCATAAAAAATAAGCATTGAACCCAAAACCCTGTAATAAAAAAATGTAAATTTATTTGTTTAAGACATGTAATTGATGGTCAATCTTTTTCTATTGCAGGCTTAGATCAAAATGGTTGATTATGCTCCACTACGTTTTGAGGGTAAGTGGATCGAAGATAATGAGTATGAAATATGTTGAAGTGCAAGACGATGTGATTAAAATCTTTGAGAACACAACTTTAGAGAGATTGATACAATTGTTGAGTGAATTTTTATAGATAGATCAGAGAAAAACATAATTAAGTATCAGTGAGACCAATCAATCTTAAAAATAAAAGGCTCGTGTATATCATATCTAACCAACATGTCGATTATCTTCTTAGGTTATCTATTTGTATGGGAGAATACATTTCATTTTACATAGAATGCATCCCCTAATTTGTTCATCCATCAGTAACAAGCAACCAACTTGAGTTTTAGTAGCCACATGTGATCGAGTAGATGAAGACAATCCAAATGAAGATGAGGCTAAGGACAATGATTATGTCATTCATTTAGGCTAAGAATTAGATGATATTGCTACTAACGATAATGATAGTGATAATGATGACAACAACTATGAACTAAAGGTTCCCGCATCAGACATGGATTCAAATAAGAATATAGTCATGATTATTTTACTAATTTTAAGGCAAAGTATAGTCATTGTGGCATAAGAGGTAGAGGCGGTTTCTAAGATGTACAATTATGCATGGTAATATAGGCCATAAGAAGGATAATGTTTATGGTAGGATATTTTATTGGTTATCCAAACACTTAAACCTTCTTTTAGATCCAATATCTCAAGACTTAAAAGAGATGGTTCAAACTTTAAGGTCCATGACATATTCCTATTAAAGTTGGTGTTCTAAAATTAATCCTTATAATGATACTAATTTATTGATAATGTCATTACAAATAAACTCTAAATACACTCTTTATTCGTAAGTATAAGAATGTCAAGGTAAATATGCTTAAAATATTAGAATTGAGTTAAGGAATCAGATAAACTGATTGTGTTTTCTCTTTATATACTCATTAAACTAGTTGTTTTAGAAAATATCAATAGCCCCAACATTATTTTGACCTAAGACACAAGTAATGATGATGGGACTTTCATATATTGAATGATCTCAGTGAAAGGTAGCAATAATTTGTATGTGTTGAAGCTATTAGTTGCACCTTAGTATAGCACATAGGTGCATTTGTTTGTTAGACATGACCTCCTAAAAAGATTCCATATAAATGGTTGTCTTAATGTCTATGAAACATATCTTTCTTAGTAGACGTGAGTACATATAATCCTTAAACTTAAGGATTGTCATATTATCTTGTATAAGGATTAGTATAGTTTGATGACATCTAATGTGCTATTATGATAAAGGTTTCCATAAAAGTGGTGATTAGCTATATTGATATTTGTGCATAAGATACAATGATTCAATATAGGATTTGTCATTTCTAACAATGAAAGACTTTATTTGTAATGGGTATATACTGATATATACCAAATGACCATTGAAATATGTGATCACAATGGGATTGGGTCATTACCTAATTCAATGTTATTCCATCATTAATTTGATTATTAGTTTTTAAAAACAAGGAATTTCTAAGGTAGATATTATTTTTTTTCTTAGTCTCAAGAGATACAAGATGATAAAAGAATTTGAATTGTACGAGTAATTGTTTACTAACATATTACAAGTATAAACATTAACATTTTAACAGACGAGTAATCATGATGGTTTGCTAGAGCTCGTTCTTAGTCTTAGTACAGAGGGATGTCGAGTGAGAGATACGACATGACATAAAACCATACACTACCAAGTCAGTGGAGAGTTTTTGGGTCACACACATGAAAATATTGAATAATTTAAGAAGCAATTAGATTTATTGACATGAATCAAGTCTTTATTCTAGGTAGATGATTTTGAATCTCGATTAATGTTTGGACTTAACATAGTTTGAAGTCTAATCTTGAAGGAAAAGAGTGGAAAAAACTTTTGAAGACTTGTTGAATCCGTTTAGATAGAGTTAAAGTTAAAATATATATTTAAGTTTGATCATAACCGTTTATGGGTCTAAGTGGATGTTTATTCATAATGTTTATCATATCCATTTGAAATAGAGTTGGATAAGGATGAAAAGTGAATTATTTGGCTTTGACATGACTATGCATGACCTATGCACGAGTGTGCATCATCCAACGTGGAAAATATTTCACAAGCCCTACATGTTTATGTTAGTGCATATGTTTCAAGATGATAAACATAAGACACATGATCGTGCATGGACCAAACATGCTTGAGCATATACATTTATACAAAGGAATGCAATTTTCAAAATTCATATAGAATTTTTCACGTTTTGGGTTGCTACTTATGGTTTCTTAACTCTTCCCTACTCACAATCATGCATAAAGTCTCTAGAAATACTATTTGTACACGATAAGCCTTTTGTTTCATTCCTCGTGTGGATTACCATTAATTTCACCCTATTCTTGGGTGATATTGTGTTTTTAAAGCCATTCCACGTCATGTAAAGACTATTAGAGCCATCGAATAGAGGTATGCTTCATGAACTTTGCATGCTTTGTATTTTATGCAATGTTTAATTATTAAGGGATCCTAGAATGGGATTGATTCATGTATGTATGTGTTCATGTCTTTTATATTTATATTTCATACATATCAATTGAATTCATGTGATGCATAGGTGTGAATCAAAATTTCTCAACTATTCAGTTACGTTCATGCTTGTATATACGACATTTGATCCTAACAATGGTATCAAAGTCACCCTTGAAGTTGAGATTGCATGTTTTATTTGTGTTATTAGTTGAATGAGCATGTTTTTATATGTTTATTTTGATATTAATAACACGTAAAATGTAAATATTGATTTATTGACTCATTATTGTGGTTAATTTGAGATTAACAAGAACTTAATTATGTTGTTGAATGTATTAAGTGTTGAATATTGATTTTCATTGAATTTAATTGGCTTGTTGTGTTGGTAGTAGCGAAAACATGGTTGAGTCATCTAGTTGATGGTTTTGGCTTCGTGTTGTTGCATGAATCCACTTTTATGATGTCTTATTACATCAAGTAGAAGTGTTGTTGGAATGTGATATGTCCTTCATGTCACCTTGAAAATTTTTGTCTCTTTGTTCATCGCAATCATAACATCATGTTGTTCATCATTAACATCACTTGATTAAAACTCTTAAATCAAAGGTTTTCTAACATTAATAGTTATTGCATATATTTCTAATTATTTAATGATTGTAATTGAAATTTACTTTCCTTTATTGTATGTCCATCAAATATTCTAGCGATATTATCCTATCCAGAAATGTCTTTCATCCTTCAACTAAACATATGAGGGCATTCATAATTGGACATGAGCTTTGCCAACCTTTTAGGTTGTCAACTGTCTCATGTATCCAAAATTGCAAAAACATTTTAAAAGTGTTATTCATATACTTAACATACCATATTCAAATTAATTAATTAATTGCTAACTTTAAAACAATATTGTAATCAAAACAATTACCTAGAAAGCAAGTGAGAACCCCATAATGAAGTAATTGCCTATAGAATCTTGTTTCTTCTTTTTTTTTTTTGTACGATAAAGTTGTTAATCATTCAAAAAAGTCTTTTATGTAGGTTGTCAAGTCCCAAACTTAAAATCTTAAAGGATAGACATTAAATGCCTTGAGGTTATCAAACTTATTTGGGGACCAATTTTTTGTTATCGATCCCCAAAAAGCCATAGAGGAGATAATACCATAAGTCAATCTTCACTAAATCTTTATTGTCTAATTGTGATCTTCTTTCCTCTCATATGCACTACAAACCCGCATACGTAATTGATGGTAAATCCCTAAAATATTTATCTCTAATCCTAAGACCCTCAACTTCATGCAAGTACAACCGCAAAGGGCAAACTCACTAGGGCTAAAATGCACATCAACCCCATTTATTCTAAGTCCTAACTCCTCTTCAAAGTTCTTTCTCACTACCGCCCTAAGCAACACAAAGTGCATAAACATTTCACTCAATGTACTATCTTGTAAATGTAGTAGGTGTCAAAACAAGTCTCCCATGCCTAATCTCCCTTATAGCATCCCATACTTCACAAGGCAAGATATACACCTTAAAATGACACTTTCCCTCAATCTCAAAAGGGCAATAAGGCCAACTTTGCAATGTACCTTGCATTTTTTTAACCCAATCGAAGCCATCTATAACAAAATTTTTAAAATTACATATTTATACACCAAACCCTTTAGCTTTGAAAAGGTGCAAAAAGTCCCCTATCCTTAACCCGTCCAACCTTACATAGTGGCAACAAACCATGCATGATCGTCCATCCATTATCAAACACTATTTTTCTAGCAACAATTTATCACTATAACATTTTAAACATATTCTAACATGATTCCAAAAAAAAATTTATCCAAATCAACATAAAATCAATGAAAAATTTAGAAATTTCAAACAGGAAAAACATAAATTCTAATCACCATAAATGTGATAAGGATCGATTTAATAACCTTATCCCTCATTTTGCATTGGAAATTTGCATTGAACTATTGTGTTTTGAATTTGTGTTACACGAAGTCAAAACCTTATATATATGTAATAGCCTAAAGGTAGAATTAAGAGGATTCGAGGGTAGAATAGTCTTTTAGAGGCCTTTTATGGCTTGTACATAGATATTTTGAGAAGAATATTCTACATATAGCGTGAGGAGAGAGAGATTTGAGTTTTTCATGGGGCACACGACCGTGTCTCGGACAGATGCTCGTGTGTCAAGTGATGTAGGAGCCGCCGCCATGAGTACCCCTGCTGCTGAATAATACTGTTCTTTTTATTTTATAAATTGGAAATCGGGTACCCGCGACGGGAATCCTACGAAAAGAAAACTACTGCTATTGATCAATTTGAATACAAGCGGAAGCTGAAACAAATCTGAAAGATACAATAGGCCCAAATTGGCCTTTTCATACATATACAACTGTTCTTACACTGTTCTTTTCATCTGAATACATGAAAACATTTACAAGATACATACAAGACCCATCAGGTCCTAATACTGAAATAAAATACATGTTGAAAACTGTGTGTGGGGTCCCCTCTCGCAAGCCTCAATCCACCCGCTCCTCACCAGCAGCAAACTGACCTAAAAAGGAAGGAAGAAGGGAGGGAATGAGTGATAAAGATCACCCAGTAAGCATTCCTTACTTTCCTCGGCCCAAGCAAGCAACAAACAACACACATACCTGGCCTCGGCCCTATTCATACATCTAGTCGCTTGCTGGCGCTGAAACTGATTATTCTGTTATCTGATTACTGATTATCTTATTATTAATTAATCATGGCATGATGTGGATGTCATGTCATGCTAAACTGGAAACTGAAACTGTCTGATGATGCATGCCTCTGAATCTATCTGTACCTGAAGGTACTTGCTGTGCTGATCAGGCTGATGAACACAGGGATTCGACATCTTGGTCAAGTGGGCTGAACAGTCTAGCTACTGGCTAGAAAACTGAATACTGAAATGCTGCTGAGTAATCTTACTGGTGTCAGAAAGCTAAATCCCACATATGCCCCCTCGAGTTCACCCTAAACTGTAACCCGTACATCAGGTTCTGAATACTGAAAACTACTAAATTCAGATCCCTAGATCCTCTTTCAAGTTACATGTTATGCTATGGTATGCTCATGCATCATTTCTTATCTGATTTCTGGCTTGTCTGGTGATTATTAACCTTCTAAATGGATTACCAAGTCTTTCTTAGTCAATTTCTACACTTTCTAGAAAAATGAGCTGGTGCACAGGCGTGCAAAGAAAACACACGGGCATGCAGGAGAGACACACGGTCGTGCTCGGTAAAGGCACACGAGCGTGTGCCCAGACACACGGGACCGTGCCCCGGTCGTGTGTCTGGTTGTGCTCTCCTCTAGAAAATCATGCGTATTTCACTGAAAACTCAAGCACACGGTCGTGTCCCTCAGGACACACAGTCGTATGTCTATAATCCTGGCCAGGTGTACTTTATGCACACGGGCGTGCTCTCGCAGAAACCAGGAGGCACGAGCGTGCTCCTGCGGACACACAGGCGTGTGTCTGGTTCTGCAACACGAGCACCTACCTAGACAATGCAGGAAACCCATCCAAATACATACATTTCTCATCCAAACTGAAATTAACTTAAAACACACATCAATGGCACTTCAATATATATATAGCATGCATCAATTTCATCATTCATCAATTGCTACTGAATCCACCATGGAAATCTACCATTTCTCTCACTAACACGCACACAAGCAAGGCAAGCATGCATTTTGGATGGAAATCAACATACATTCAACCAATCATCATCATATGAGCATACCAACATCACACAATATGCTGAAAACGGAAACACACGTTTTCAACATCATCAAACAAGCTGGGAACGTAAAGAGAGAGTAAGAAACACTTACCTCTCGCCATGGCTGTCGGAAGACTTCTCTCAAGCTAATCTCTGGTTTCTCTAGCTGGATTGGGAGCTGCTGGAAGTTGAAGATCTGCTCTAAGGCTGGGAGCTACTGAGAATAAGAGAAACACTGGTTGAAAATGGGAACCAGGTGAGAAATAAAAACTAAATCTCTCGTCTCTCTCTCTCCTAAGCCACCTGCACGGGCGTGTAGGGCAAGGTGCACGAGAGTGCACAAGGAAAAATGAACATAATTCATTTTTCATGCTTTGCATGATTGAAACCTCCCTAAAGGAATCATACGAAGGCCACACAGCTTTGAAAAACTTTCTAACTCACTCCTGGACTCTTCTAGACCCCCAACCTCTTCCTGAATCTCAGTTCTAACCCCACAACTCTACCCCTAAGGGTTTTTCTAAACCTGGGATGTTACAAGTGAGAGGTGTGATAAAATGTTTCTTTTCTTGTATTTTTGCTCAGTTTATTTTCCTTCAACTTCTCTCTATTTTTCTAGCGAACCCTAGGTAAGAAATCATCCAACCAGCAGCCATTATTCTAGCTAGAGATCCAAGAGCTTCGAGAGAGAGAGATCTAGACGCAATGGCGAGAAGTAAGTATTTCCTTACCTCTTTCATTTAGGTTTCCACATGTTTGCTGGTTTGAGGTCCGTTTTATGTGTTTGCTGCATATTGAGAATGTGTTATAACATGATTTAAGAATGAAATGAGTTAATGGATGATGATTTATGAGATTATTATAAAATGTATGATATTTATGTGCTTGGGTATGAATTTATGATAAATGTATGATTTTTAGCATGTCTTATGATGAAAATATGATATGAGAATGTTTATTGGTATGCATATTTGTTGTATGTATGATGGATTGAATCATGGTTGTGTTTGGAGTGAGTTGAGTAGGATTTTCTAGATTTTCAGACGTTTTCTATAGTTTCTGGATTGAGCACACGACCATGCACCCGAGGGCACACGCCCGTGTGACCCTTTTTCTGTATAAAACATGGGATTGCATGGTACCTGTGTGCATATAAAAATCCAAAAACGTACTAGTGCAGTCAATGCATACGCCTGTATGGGTGATCCCAATTCTACACGTCTGTATAGGCAAGACACAGGATGGTGTTGAGACAGTTGCACGCCCGTGTAGTGTGATACATGGCCTTGTGCCTCAGATGCATACCCGTGTGGCTAACCAAAGTTTCATAAATGCTTCAAGAAGTTAGCACGATCGAGGGTACGACTTGAGCACGGCCCCGTATGCCTTCACACACACCCATATGCCAAGCATAGCACACCTATGCACCTTAAGAAAATGAGAAAAATTGTTCCTAAACATATTTAAAGTGAAGATAAGCAAACCTAACAACTTTAACCCTTTCTTAAGCACGAAACACTTAAAAATAACAATATATGACAACATATCATGCATGATTATTAAAGTGTTGAGCACAACATACCACATGAGATATTTTTAAAAACAGATCTAAAGATCCAAAAGTATGATTTTAAAAGTATAAATATACGATGTTCCAGACATCAGTTAGGGGTGGATACGAGAGGGCACCTATGAGTTTGCATATCCGCTAGAGAGGAAAACCATCGTCTGTTAGAGAGGACATGGTCATGCACAAGTAGTTTTATCATAGGTTTGAGCTCACACGACCAAAGTGTCGAATCTCTCTATTCATCAGTCTAGCCAGCATAGCAGAGATATTTTCAAATACAGTACTTTCTGATATAGATTTCAATTTATATTATATATATATATATATATATATGGATCTTCAGATCGGAGTTTTTATGTCAGAAAGAATTTGTTGAAAAAGACAGAGTTTTTAGAAAATCAAGCTCAAGGGAAAGTTTTATAGCTAATGAGCATTTACATGACATCATACCATGCATATCATGTCATGTACAGTATTCATGAGAAATGACACAAAAAAAACAAGAACATTCACGAAAACATAATGAGATCATAAGGTTATGAAATACGAGTCAAGAAATGAGCAACTGTAAAGCAATGAGAACTAAGAAAACAAAGAGCATGACGCATAAGACATGAGATCAGCTTGTGCTCATGACTTGTTGGTGTTAGAGATAAGAAATGCTTACTGAGTGATTTTGTCACTCACCCCTTTCCTTTTTTTTCTCTTTTACAAGTCAGTGAGTTGGGGACTAAGTAATAGCGATGTAACTATCAGATTTTGGAAACATGGCTCGGCGGCTAGTAGCATGTTTTGACTCGCATGTTTTGATTTTGTTTATTTCTCATGTATATTTGTGTGTATTATACTGTAGTCTGTACGGATAACATATTTTTATACATGAGTAGTTTGGGAATTTCTAAGAAAAGTTATTATTTCTTATTTTGTTACAATATTTATGTTTCTCACTTCCGTATTCAGATTTTGAAATTTTTTAAGCAGTAGTAGTTTCTTTTGCTGTGGGGATTCCCGTCGTAGGCATATTTTCAGTATAATACTATGTGTATATATTTTTAATAGCTGCGCACAGTAGGCTTGTGGCGGGGTTCACTACAATATATAAGCATTTTTGTAGTTTTGTTAATATGAAAAAAGCAATGCACAAACCCTAAACACATGATTCCTAAGTTTGCATGGTCGATCCATGTGATCCCAATACATTTTTGCTACTAATAGTCGTCTGCGTGGTACGTATGCAAATTTTATGGGTATGTGTGGTCAATATGCATGAATTTGATATCATATTTTTTTAACACTAAAAAAATAAGTCAATTTTGTTGGGGAAGGTTTAAAATTAAGTCATTTTACTTAGTAACCTTTATTCTCCTTACCAGAAAATATTAGACCTTTTTAATTGTAAGAGTCTTTCTAATTCATTGTTCAAATTGATGATCATTTTGTTTATAAGGTGTGATGCATATTAGGTTTCACTGTTCCATTGGTAGGCAATGGATAGGGATGCCTATCAGCAATTGAGCAACGACTACCTTCAGATTACTTTTAGGAATAAAAATCATAATAGGATTTATCGTAAAGACAAGAATCCTACTGTATAAACATATTATGATACGACATCTAATTTTTATTCTTTTTTTGTAAAGATAAAATAATTCATTAACAAATACACTTATTGTAACAAGAGAAGTAATGAAATATTGAAATTATTTTAATTCTACTATATGTAATTATGTATTTTGTTAACTAGGATAAATCGCACGTTTTTTTCTTTATTGTTCATATTGGTTTGTGTGTAATTGTTTGTTTTATTGATTTTACATACTCTCCAATTTGTGAATTCTTAACACTCTAAAAACTGTATGAATACACAAAACTGTATGGATAATAAATACAACAAACTGTAGAAAATAAAATTAAAAAATAAATACAAGTTTAAATTAGGATTGTATTACTTGGTTACAGTCTATAGCAATGGTGTCAAAAACTTGTTGAATAATTTTAAAACCTAACCTTAAATTACTAAAAAGTGTACTAGTTCAGTTTAAGTATAGTACAATTAAGTTTGAATGTCAATCCTACGAGGAGTTTGTTAATTTCTACACCTCTTAGTTCTAATACTATTTGAGCAATAAAATTATAATGGCACTTAATTATATCTAATCCAATAAACTAAGTTAATTAAACTAAATCAAGCAAGAGGAAAGCAACAAGAAAATCACAAGACAACTAATCAAATAATGGACACTAGGGCTAAGGCTTTACCTAATTGCTAACTCAATTCTTAACCTTTTAGTCTCTAGCTTGTCTTCTAAGGTTAATGGTTGAATTCACTAACTTATTAATAACTAGTCTCGTGTGATATTAACCTATCCTTGTTACTAACTACCTCATCTAAGATTACACATCAATAATAAAAGATGCACAAAATTTCAAAATTCGTAACAACCACATCAATTGCATTTATCTAACTCTAGTTTTTACTCAAATCTATTAACCATTACAACCCCACACCTTGCGTTATCTACTGCTAAAGTTGCTTAATGCATGATAATTATCAATATGTCTGATTTTATGACCTACTTCTCAATTATCATTATGAAATTCGAAGCAAATTTGAATAGTGATCAAACATTCAAACAACAATAAAAACAATCGATAATTAATTAACTCATATAAAGAAAACAAGAATGTAAATTGCATTAATGAATTGAGTATCACAATTAGATTACATTCTTGCCCTATTGAAAGTAAATTTAGCTCATAATTAACCAAGAAAAGATAGTCGTCAAATTCAAGAAAAACATATCTTTAGAGTAAAAGAATAATAAAACTTTTCTAAAGATCAACCTTGAATTGATGAACTCTCCTCTTGATCAATTTCTGGATAGTTGCTTAGATTAATCCTTGACATAATCTCTCCAAAAGCTATTGAAAAGTATGTCTAAAGTCTATTGCTACCTTCTAGGAAAATGTCTTTTTAATGAAGAATAAGTCCTATTTATACTAGGGTTGAATCCAAGTAAAATCCTTGTTGGATTAGGAAGTCTGGCACCGTTGTGTTGCAACATACAGTTTCTAGAACTGCAATCTTCATGAAAGTTGTAACCTTAAATGTGTAGATTAATTTCGCTTTTGAATCACTTAATTTAGACTATGAAATCTCAAGTTATGTCTATTTTAATCCTCAATAGTTAGTCAAAGAATCTTACCAATGATAGGATTCTACCAATTTTTTAGACCAAACTTTGCAATAATGATTGTAGGCCTTAACAAACTTAGATCCAACCCGACTCTTTGCTCGTTATTTGTAAGTGTCTTTCCTTTTGCTTTCCATTGAATTCATGTACAATTGCTCATTTCCTGTAAAACAACACACACAAACCCACGACCATGTGGTTAAAAGCCACGCGCTTTATTGTTGAGCCAATACGGCTTACTCAAGTTGGGAAAATACTAACTTATAATTATAAATTTTTTTTCCATATTTCTCTTTTTTAAAATTTAAAAATATACCAAACATGAAAGATATTTTGTTTCTTTTTTCTTTTGTCATATTCTATATTTATCATAAAATTATATATTATAAGTATTTTCATCCTATAATCTCGTTAATGAAAATGCTAATATATTAGGGTTTTCTTTTCGTTAAAAAAAACGAAACTTCATCCACTCATAAATTATATTTTTCGAATTGATATAATAGCACATGTATTTTCCTTACAAGAAAACATTAGACTTTTGACTCATATAAGAGAGCTTCTAATTCATAATACTTTCACAAAAATAAATAGTTTGTTACTTTTTTTTTTTTGTAACGTTCATGTCAATGAATAGAGTTTTCAAGTCCTTAAAAGTTGATTAAAGTTGGATTTAATATGTGTTAAACTTGAATAAGGCCTAATCAGAGATTGATTTGAATATAAAAAAGTTAACTTGAGATTATCTTAAGATTGACGAATTAATGTTTAAATATGATTTGAAAATAATTTAATTTTATATTTATTATGAGTTTATTTGAATTTAAATATTCAATCGATTCAAACTTAATTTCTTTTACGAAAACAAATTCAATATTTAATATAAACTTTACTTGATTAATATAAATTCAAGTTTAAACTCGAATAATTGTGATTAAAGTCAACCATTAAATTAGTAGATATATGTATGACAACTACCATGGAAAACTTTCTTCTTGTTGACTTTCAAGAATAAAATAACATAGATTAATTTTATCAAATTATTTTTATTTAGAGAATTAAATTTCACACCCATGTTTTGGGGAAATACAATTCAGTACCTAAATTTGTGCAATTCAAAACTCACATGTTAAAAAAAAAAAAAACAAGAAAGAATCTGACTGTAGTAACATATAAATATTAGTTTCCTTCTCAATAAGATTACATTTACCAGAAAAAAAAATTACATTTTTTTATATGATTTTGACTACTAGATTTCATCAGATTACTTGATTGTTGTTGTGAAGAATTATATGATAACTTTTTAAAATAAAATTACGAGGGATAATACGATGATTTACCTTTCTATCACCATGTCAAGACACATGACCATTATGGGAGTAGGTAGTGGTGAAATTTTTAAGTTTTGGAATTCAAGTGGGGGCATCATAATTTTTCCAAACCTTGGGTGGGCAAAGGAGTTTACCTTTTTAGTTAGCATTCCTCCCCTTGGAAATAAAAAAGGGAACACTTGGCGGGTGGTTAACAAGTTTTTGAAATGTTAGGTTTAAACTATAGTACTTATGAGTGGGGTTTAGTGATTTTGCTTTTTTAAAACCTTCAACAGTGCGATCCAAAATTATAACTCAAAGACCAGAACCCAGAGCGCGCAGCCTAGACACAGACGAGAAGACGCATGGACTTGAAGGAGATAAAGGAAGTTTTGAGTAAGAGTTTGATCGAATATGTCTCTTGGCTCTGTTCTCTTTCTGAATCTGAGCTTGTAAGTTCTTAAATAACTTTCAAATTTTTTTTATGTTAAAAAGGGTCTTCTTCATGTCTAATTTTCATTCTGATTTATCTGATGTGATGAAAGTTTCATTTAGATCATCAGGCTTTAATATCATTGTAATTTACTTCTGGGCATTTCGGAATTCTTCTGAAAACTTGCTCAAGTTTCAAAATTTGTTAATATGTTTTGACAGGATATGTTAATTAGCTTGAAACTGTTTGTTTTGCAACGGGAAAAAATAGTTGGCCATGAAGAGTTGGCTGAGAAATTTGACTTGAAGATGCTTCGGGCTCTCGGTATATTATTCTTCTCGTATGATCTTTTAGAATTAATGAAATAGTTATGCGATATGGTTGTTCATTGTTTATATGTTATTTGAATTTTTTTTTTCCAGCTTTAATTTTTGGTTTTTTTATGCAACAATGTAAGTGTTTCTGATTTTTGTAACTGCTGTATGCAATTTTGAGCTTGTGCAAAATATGCTATCTAGAATTGGTTAATCAACTTTGATATCCACTGTAACGAGAACAATTAACAGTGGTGTGTGGATTGGACATAGAAAAGCTTTTAACGAAGTTCAGCCTGCTGTTCGGGAGTTTATATTCATTGTTATGTTATTGACAACTCTGAGAATGAGTTTCGGCAAAGTATGGACTGAATTTACAAAAGGCTGCCTTGAAAATGACTTGATTTTGGAGAATTATCTTGATTGAGTATCTTAGGATGAGACTTATCTGATCTTAAGTGTTGGATGTTAGGTATGTGTGTTAGAGAGATCTTTTGTCTCTCCTCTACTCTGAGTGATCTTTTATCTTTATCAGATTGAGAGGAAGAGTTACAGTTTTTAAGTTACATTTTAAATTTGAATTCAAACATACAAGTTCTATTATGTTAAATGAAGATGTTAATGATTGTGATCTGTTATGGTAGGAAGTTATTGTCTTCCATTGTGGGCATGAAATATGGAAGTAAAAATAAGCTGGCAGGTTGCTTCCTCAGGGCCAGAGATGTCTATCCTCATGTTGGATCAATGGACGCTATTCTTGTAGCTACTCATGTCTTTGGGTGTCGTTCTATGAATTTGGTGAAGTGGGAGTTTTTCCATATAACAATAAGAATCTTTATTAGTTGAACCCTAGTACAAATTAAGCTATTTTAATCATATATTGCATCCAAGGTGAAAGATGGAGATTAGTTCCACTGAAAGGTTCTTTTGCACTATCCCTTACAGTCCCTCTGTCGTACTATATTGGAGTGTGGCTCTAAGTCTGGTGCTTCCTCTATTCCCACTGATCTTGTTTGATACTGATAAAGCAGAGCTATACGTTTGACTGAATGCAGAACACACAATTATGAGTTTGTTTTGATGATAGTTCATTTTTTTAAAGAGCAGGCAGTTAGTTGTATCTAGTTTATGACTCAGAAAATCATTTAGCTGGAATTTGCTCTGTTGCCAAAACTTATCTTATTTCATTGGTAGTTGAGTTTGGCTGTCAGTTTGCAATTTCTCTAATTGTTAATCTCATTTTTTGATTTCGTGTAGGGCTGATTTTGATGGAAAAATAAGCAGAAGTTTAAGGATTTGTCACATATACCAGGCTCAGCTGAACCTTCATCATTTATTGATGGCTGCAAATTATTGAAATTTAATCCCTCGGGTATCATAAGCATAGAAGAGTTAACTTCTTGTTTCAACATTGATTCAAGAAGGAGACCTCCAAAAGGGTATGCTGCAAGGCTCACTTATTGGTCCTTTCTTTTGATTAATTATTGTTGGATAGTTAGTGTTTTGGATACTTTTCTCACGATTTCAAAATCTTCAATGCGGTTCCTCGTGATTTTCAGTTAAATTCTAGAATTTTTAAGTATTTTTGTTCATCATATGGTTCACTGGTTTAGTTGATTGATTACCCTTCAAAGCACTGCTGTTAAATTTTCACCTATTGTACTTGAGAACGAGCATTATTTATCAGAGTTGGAAATGCTGATAGTAAAAGTCTTTCTATCTCACATTTCTGATGTGTACTGGATTGCTTCTACACCTGCAATAAGAAAATAAAGTGATGTCAATGTTTCCTCCGTCTGAATTTAGTCTCTCTTGTCTCAATCATCAGTTTTGGAACCATAAAGCCCTAAATCCAGTTTAGTGTACTCGTCGCTGTATTTGATTTTATAAAGCGATTATGCCAACCAGAGCACAGTACAGTATCTTGCAAGTCAAAAACACCTGTAAGCATCATCTGACTAGACAGGAGCATCAGCTTCTTCTTATCGGCTGGTTATTTTATTTTATTTTATTTATTTTTGTATAATTTGGTGATTTTGAATGTGCTCGAGAATATTTACCATTAGCCTTATGGTCTGTTTGTTTAACTGTAAAGACTGCACGAAGAGGCTGCTGCTCCCAACCGGAAGAATCAGAAATGCTGAAAGAAGATTGTGAACAAGGAGACAGAAAACTAGAACCAGAGGATTGAAACTTAAGAAGTCAAGTAAAACATGAAGGACACTTTAAAACTCGGGAAGATGGATTTACCTCCAGTTTCAGTCTTTTTGCCTTGATTGTTATTTGATATCCAGTTGCTGGGTTTTTCATAGGGAGAGTCTTTGGTGGGTGCAAACCGTGCATGCTATCGGGATTGGACAGATATGCACACGCTTGTTCCTCTAAAAACTTTTGGTTCCCCAACTTCCTCCACAGCAATTTGAAATTTTTGTGCATATAAATTCTTTGGTGAGGTTAATAGCTTATGTAACAACAATGCGGCTAGTGTCAAATGAGAGGCAAAGCTGATCCTTTGATGAGGCAATTTTGCCATTTTTACGATATGATATGCCTTTGCATTTGCTAGTATCAGGGGGTTATATTGTTTCTTAGACCTTAACTTTCACAGCTCCTAACGAAAAATGATTTTTTTATCGTTTGAAAACCAAGTTGAACCCTTTTAGGTTCCTTGGATTATCTTGTGTTTGCATTCAAAGAATAAGAGACACCCCAATCGCTGTGACGTTTTTTTGCATACTAAAAGCTTATGTCCTCGCAAAAACTGTTTCATGTAAGGTTTAGATTGTCTTTCACATTGTAAATTTTATTCTTGTCAAAAGCATATTAACCTTAGCTTGGGAATGGATATAGATTGCTTACTTGGAAATTTAATTTTTGCCCTTCAATTGTGTGCACGCTTCTTGCTTTGCTGGAAGATTAGTCTGAATTACAGGCACCCAAACATGATGCTGCTGAGAAACAATTTTTTTTAGCCCATGCCATGTATGAACAAAATGGAAATGCACAGGTGCAAACATGGAGACGATGGGCTTTAAGTGGTCCAAAACTAGAGATGTTTCTTTCATGTTAAGGACATCAAAATGTGCTCAACTTTTCTGTGGTTCATGCATGGCTTGATGAACTGATACCTAAAATAGTGGGCTCATGGGAACCTTTGGGGGGACAAAATTTGAGGTGAGTACTATCAAATTTTTTTTTTTTTTACCTAAAGTGACTTGTCTTTTTATTTTATTGAAGAGTGTGAATTTTTAATTTTTCCTATATACACAAACCCTAAACACGTGATTTCCGAGTTTGCATGGTCTATCCATGTGATCCCAATACATTTTTGCTACTAATAGTCGTCTGCGTGGTACGTATACAAATTTTATGGGTATGTGTGGTCAATATGCATGAATTTGATATCATATTTTTTTAACACTAAAAAAATAAGTCAATTTTGTTGGGGAAGGTTTAAAATTAAGTCATTTTAATTAGTAACCTTTATTCTCCTTACCAGAAAATATTAGACCTTTTTAATTGTAAGTCTTTCTAATTCATTTTTCAAATTGATGATCATTTTGTTTATAAGGCGTGATACATATTAGGTTTCACTGTTCCATTGGTAGGCAATGGATAGGGATGCCTATCAGCAATTGAGCAACGGCTACCTTCAGATTACTTTTAGGAATAAAAATCATAATAGGATTTATCGTAAAGACAAGAATCCTACTGTATAAACATATTATGATACAACAACTCATTTTTATTCTTTTGTTGTAAAGATATAATAATTCATTAACAAATACATTTATTGTAACAAGAGAAGTAATGAAATATTGAAATTAATTTAATTCTATTATATGTAATTATGTATTTTGTTAACTAGGATAAATCGCACGTTTTTTCTTTATTGTTCATATTGGTTTGTGTGTAATTGTTTGTTTTATTGATTTAACATACTCTCCAATTTGTGAATTCTTAACACTCTAAAAACTGTATGAATACACAAAATTTATCATACTTGAACTTGAAATTAAAATAAGGATATTATTGCTCACAGGAATAAATAGATTATCACATTTTTAATGAACTTTTATGCAAATCAAAAGAGTTTCCAAGTTTTTGAAAGTTAATTGGGGATGGATTTGATCCTGACCAAGCTTAACAAAGTCTAACTCAAAATTGACTCAAATCTAAAAAGTTAGTTTGACCTTGAGATCAACAAGTTGAGACTCGAAATCAAAAGTGTTTTTAAGTTTTTTTAAAAACTTTTCCCCTCAATTATTCCAAGGCAAGTTGGGATAATTTCCCCATTTTGGGTTATAATTGTTTGTGTAAGGATTATTTTGGAAATTTTCTCCTTGGTAATATCCCATTTTGGGTTATAATTGTTTGGGTTATAATTTCCCCATTTTGGCTTAGTATTGAACGGAGAAAAATTATTTCAAGCTTGACAATTAGCTCCTGCATGGATATCTGCATAAAAATCACATGTCAGAAAAGAAGAATACATATAATTTACATTCATAGCTCGTATTTGTGTCTATAATTGAGCAAGTTGTGTAGATAAGGTTGTGAGAGCATCTATTTCATGCAATCTCACCATGACTCTATCCTGTAATACAAAATAAAACAATTAAAAGTGTAAAAAGGATAATAAATACAACAAACTGTAGAAAATAAAATTAAAAAATAAATACAAGTTTAAATTAGTTTGTATTACTTGGTTACAGTCTATAGCAGTGGTGCCAAAAACTTGTTGAATAGTTTTAAAACCTAATCTTAAATTATTAACAAGTGTACTAGTTCATTTTAAGTATAGTACAGTTAAGTTCGAATGTCAATCCTACGAGGACTTTGTTAATTCCTACACCTCTTAATTCTAATACTATTTGAGCAATAAAATTATAATAGCACTTAATTATATCTAATCCAATAAACTAAGTTAATTAAACTAAATCAAGCAAGAGGAAAGCAACAAGAAAATCACAAGACAACTAATCAAATAATGGACACTAGGGCTAAGGCTTTACCTAATTGCTAACTCAATTCTTAACCTTTTAGTCTCTAGTTTGTTTTCTAAGGTTAATGGTTGAATTCACTAACTTATTAATAACTACTCTCGTGTGATATTAACCTATCCTTGTTACTAACTACCTCATCTAAGATTACACATCAATAATAAAATATGCACAAAATTTCAAAATTCGTAACAACCACATCAATTGCATTTATCTAACTCTAGTTTTTACTCAAATCTATTAACCATTACAACCCCACACCTTGCGTTATCTACTGCTAAATTTGCTTAATGCATGATAATTATCAATATGTCTGATTTTATGACCTACTTCTCAATTATCATTATGAAATTCGAAGCAAATTTGAATAGTGATCAAACATTCAAACAACAATAAAAACAATCAATAATTAATTAACTCATATAAAGAAAACAAGAATGTAAATTGCATTAATGAATTGAGTATCACAATTAGATTACATTCTTGCCCTATTGAAAGTAAATTTAGCTCATAATTAACCAAGAAAAGATAGCCGTCAAATTCAAGAAAAACATATCTTTAAAGTAAAAGAATAATAAAACCTTTCTAAAGATCAACCTTGAATTGATGAACTCTCCTCTCGATCAATTTCTGGATAGTTGCTTAGATTAATCCTTGACATAATCTCTCCAAAAGCTATTGAAAAATATGTCTAAAGTCTATTGCTACCTTCTAGGAAAATGTCTTTTTAATGAAGAATAAGTCCTATTTATACTAGGGTTGAATCCAAGTAAAATCCTTGTTGGATTAGGAAGCCTGGCATCGTCGTGTTGCAACATATAGTTTCTAGAACTGCAATCTTCATGAAAGTTGTAGCCTTAAATGTGTAGATTAATTTCGCTTTTGAATCACTTAATTTAGACTATAAAATCTCAAGTTATGCATATTTTAGTCCTCAATAATTAGTCAAAGAATCCTACCAATAAGAGGATTCTACCAATTTTTTACACCAAACTTTGCAATAATGATTTTAGGCCTTAACAAACTTAGATCCAACTCGACTCTTTGCTAGTTATTTGTAAGTGTCTTTCCTCTTGCTTTCCATTGAATTCATGTACAATTGCTCATTTCCTGTAAAACAACACACACAAACCCACGACCATGTGGTTAAAAGCCACGCGCTTTATTACTGAACCAATCCGGCTTACTCGAGTTGGGAAAATACTAACTTATAATTATAAATTTTTTTTCCATATTTCTCTTTTCTAAAATTTAAAAATATACCAAACATGAAAGATATTTTGTTTCTTTTTTCTTTTTTCATATTCTATATTTATCATAAAATTAAATATTATAAGTATTTTCGTCCTATAATCTCATTAATGAAAATGCTAAGATATTAGGGTTTTTCTTGTCGTTAAAAAAAACGAAACTACATCCACTCATAAATTATATTTTTTCGAATTGATATAATAGCACATCTATTTTCCTTACAAGAAAACATTAGACTTTTGACTCATAAGAGAGTTCTAATTCATAATACTTTCACAAAAATAAATAGTTTGTTACTTTTTTTTTTGTAACGTTCATGTCAATGAATAGAGTTTTCAAGTCCTTAAAAGTTGATTAAAGTTGGATTTAATATGTGTTAAACTTGAATAAGGCCTAATCAGAGATTGATTTGAATATAAAAAAGTTAACTTGAGATTATCTTAAGATTGACGAATTAATGTTTAAATATGATTTGAAAATAATTTAATTGTATATTTATTATGAGTTTATTTGAATTTAAATATTCAATCGATTCAAACTTAATTTCTTTTATGAAAACAAATTCAATACTTAATATAAATTTTACTTAGTTTAATATGAATTCAAGTTTAAACTCGAACAACTGTGATTAAAGTCAACCATTAAGTTGGTAGATATATGTATGACAACTACCATGAAAAACGTTCTTCTTGTTGACTTTCAAGAATAAAATAACATAAATTAATTTTATCAAATTATTTTTATTTAGAGAATTCAATTTCACACCCATGTTTTGGGGAAATACTCCTTCAGTACCTAAATTTGTGCACTTCAAAACTCACATGTTAAAAAAAACAAAAAAACAAGAAAGAATCTGACTGTAGTAACATATAAATATTAGTTTCCTTCTCAATAAGATTACATTTACCAGAAAAAAAAATTACATTTTTTTATATGATTTTGCTTACTAGATTTCATCAGATTACTTGATTGTTGTTGTGAAGAATTATATGATAACTTTTTAAAATAAAATTACGAGGGATAATACGATGATTTACCTTTCTATCACCATGTCAAGACACATGACCATTATGGGAGTAGGTCTGGGGTAAAATTTTTAAGTTTTGGAATTCAAGTGGGGGCATCATAATTTTTCCAAACCTTGGGTGGGCAAAGGAATTTACCTTTTTAGTTAGCATTCCCCTTGGAAATAAAAAAGGGAACCCTTGGCGGGTGTTAACAAGTTTTTGAAATGTTAGGTTTAAACTAGAGTACTTATGAGTGGGGTTTAGTGATTTTGCTTTTTTAAAACCTTCAACAGCGCGATCCAAAATTATAACTCAAAGACCAGAACCCAGAGCGCGCAGCCTAGACACAGACGAGAAGACGCATGGACTTGAACGAGATAAAGGAAGTTTTGAGTAAGAGTTTGATCGAATATGTCTCTTGGCTCTGTTCTCTTTCTGAATCTGAGCTTGTAAGTTCTTAAATAACTTTCAAATTTTTTTTATGTTAAAAAGGGTCTTCTTCATGTCTAATTTTCATTCTGATTTATCTGATGTGATGAAAGTTTCATTTAGATCATCAGGCTTGGATATCATTGTAATTTACTTCTGGGCATTTCGGAATTCTTCTGAAAACTTGCTCAAGTTTCAAATTTTGTTAATATGTTTTGACAGGATATGTTAATTAGCTTGAAACTGTTTGTTTTGCAACGGGAAAAAATAGTTGGCCATGAAGAGTTGGCTGAGAAATTTGACTTGGAGATGCTTCGGGCTCTCGGTATATTATTCTTCTCGTATGATCTTTTAGTTAATGAAATAGTTATGCGATATGGTTGTGCATTGTTTATATGTGATTTGAATTTTTTTTTTTCAGCTTTAATTTTTGGTTTTTTTATGCAACAATGTAAGTGTTTCTGATTTTTGTAACTGCTGTATGCAATTTTGAGCTTGTGCAAAATATGCTATCTAGAATTGGTTAATCAACTTTGATATCCACTGTAACGAGAACAATTAACAGTGGTGTGTGGATTGGACATAGAAAAGCTTTTAACGAAGTTCGGCCTGCTGTTCGGGAGTTTATATTCACTGTTTTGTTATTGACAACTCTGAGAATGAGTTTCGGCAAAGTATGGACTGAATTTACAAAAGGCTGCCTTGAAAATGACTTGATTTTGGAGAATTATCTCGATTGAGTATCTTAGGATGAGACTTATCTGATCTTAAGTGTTGGATGTTAGGTATGTGTGTTACAGAGATCTTTTATCTCTCCTCTAATCTGAGTGATCTTTTATCTTTATCAGATTGAGAGGGAGAGTTACAGTTTTTAAGTTACATTTCAAATTTGAATTCAAACATACAAGTTCTATTATGTTAAATGAAGATGTTAATGATTGTGATCTGTTATGGTAGGAAGTTATTGTCTTCCATTGTGGGCATGAAATATGGAAGGAAAAATAAGCTGGCAGGTTGCTTCCTCAAGGCCAGAGATGTCTATCCTCATGTTGGATCAATGGACGCTATTCTTGTAGCTAGTCATGTCTTTGGGTGTCGTTCTATGAATTTGGTGAAGTGGGAGTTTTTCCATATAACAATAAGAATCTTTATTAGTTGAACCCTAGTACAAATTAAGCTATTTTAATCATATATTGCATCAAAGGTGAAAGTTGGAGATTAGCTCCACTGAAAGGTTCTTTTGCACTACCCCTTACAGTCCCTCTGTCGTACTATATTGGAGTGTGGCTCTAAGTCTGGTGCTTCCTCTATTCCCACTGATCTTGTTTGATACTGATAAAGCAGAGCTATACGTTTGACTGAATGCAGAACACACAATTATGAGTTTGTTTTGATGATAGTTCATTTTTTTAAAGAGCAGGCAGTTTGTTGTATCTAGTTTATGACTCAGAAAATCATTTAGCTGGAATTTTCTCTGTTGCCAAAACTTATCTTATTTCATTGGTAGTTGAGTTTGACTGTCAGTTTGCAATTTCTCTAATTGTTAATCTCATTTTTTGATTTCGTGTAGGGCTGATTTTGATGGAAAAATAAGCAGAAGTTTAAGGATTTGTCACATATACCAGGCTCAGCTGAACCTTCATCATTTATTGATGGCTGCAAATTATTGAAATTTAATCCCTCGGGTATCATAAGCATAGAAGAGTTAACTTCTTGTTTCAACATTGATTCAAGAAGGAGACCTCCAAAAAGGTATGCTGCAAGGCTCACTTATTGGTCCTTTCTTTTGATTAATTATTGTTGGATAGTTAGTGTTTTGGATACTTTTCTCACGATTTCAAAATCTTCAATGCGGTCCCTCGTTATTTTCAGTTAAATTCTAGAATTTTTAAGTATTTTTGTTCATCATATGGTTCACTGGTTTAGTTGATTGATTACCCTTCAAAGCACTGCTGTTAAATTTTCACCTATTGTACTTGAGAACGAGCATTATTTATCAGAGTTGGAAATGCTGATAGTAAAAGTCTTTCTATCTCACATTTCTGATGTGTACTGGATTGCTTCTACACCTGCAATTAGAAAATAAAGTGGTGTCAATGTTTCCTTCGTCTGAATTTAGTCTCTCTTGTCTCAATCATCAGTTTTGGAACCATAAAGCCCTAAATCCAGTCTAGTGTACTCGTTGCTGTATTCAATTTTATGAAGCGTATAAGCCAACCAGATCACAGTACAGTATCTTGCAAGTCAAAAACACCTGTAAGCATCATCTGACTAGACAGGAGCATCAGCTTCTTCTTATCGGCTGGTTATTTTATTTTATTTTATTTTATTTTATTTATTTTTGTATAATTTGGTGATTTTGAATGTGCTCGAGAATATTTACCATTAGCCTTATGGTCTGTTTGTTTAACTGTAAAGACTGCACGAAGAGGCTGCTGCTCCCAACCGGAAGAATCAGAAATGCTGAAAGAAGATTGTGAACAAGGAGACAGAAAACTAGAACCAGAGGATTGAAACTTAAGAAGTCAAGTAAAACATGAAGGACACTTTAAAACTCGGGAAGATGGATTTACCTCCAGTTTCAGTCTTTTTGCCTTGATTGTTATTTGATATCCTGTTGCCGGGTTTTTCATAGGGAGAGTCTTTGGTGGGCGCAAACCGTGCATGCTATTGTGATTGGACAGATATGCAAACGCTTGTTCCTCTAAAAACTTTTGGTTCCCCAACTTTCTCCACAGCAATCTGAAATTTTTGTGCATATAAATTCTTTGGTGAGGTTAATAGATTATGTAACAACAATGCGGCTAGTGTCAAATGAGAGGCAAAGCTGATCCTTTGATGAGGCAATTTTTGCCATTTTTACGATATGATATGCCTTTGCATTTGCTAGTATCAGGGGGTTATATTGTTTCTTGGACCTTAAGTTTCACAGCTCCTAACGAAAAATGATTTTTTTATCGTTTTGAAAACCAAGTTGAACCCTTTTAGGTTCCTTGGATTATCTTGTGTTTGCATTCAAAGAATAAGAGACACCCCAATCGCTGTGACGTGTTTTTTTGCATACTAAAAGCTTATTTCCTTGCAAAAACTGTTTCATGCAAGGTTTAGATTGTCTTTCACATTGTAAATTTTATTCTTGTCAAAAGCATAGTAACCTTAGCTTGGGAATGGATATACATTGCTTACTTGGAAATTTAACTTTTGCCCTTCAATTGTGTACACGCTTCTTGCTTTGCTGAAAGATTAGTCTGAATTACAGGCAGCCAAACATGGTGCTGCTGAGAAACAATTTTTTTTAGCCCATGCCATCTATGAACACACTGGAAATGCACAGATGCAAACCTGGAGAAGATGGGCTTTAAGTGGTCCAAAACTAGAGATGTTTCTTTCATGTTAAGGACATCAAAATGTGCTCAACTTTTCTGTTGTTCATGCATGGCTTGATGAACTGATTTCTAAAATAGTGGGCTCATGGGAACCTTTGGGGGGACAAAATTTGAGGTGAGTAATATCAAATTTTTATTTTTTATTTTTTTACCTAAAGTGACTTATCTTTTTATTTTATTGAAGAGTGTGAATTTTTTATTTTTCCTATATAAGAGACCAAATATTCAATATTTCTTATTCAAAATACCGTTCAAATACAATTGTGATTATATTGTTTTGTTTTGAAATATTTAGTCATTTTAATAGAAAAATCCTTTTAGATGTCCTTATCCCAACCAATAGCCTTGACTTGATGCTGCGGAGTCACTCGAGCTTTCTTCTCTAATTGTGACCAGTGCATGACTTTCTTTAGTAGGCCATGCTTCCTTGTTTGTTTGTACCTACCACTTTCATGGCAATAAAGCATCATGAGGGCCCCTATGTTCTACAGAGATCTCATGAATGGCAAGTTTCACCTCTAAACACTTTAACATTTATTAATTTTTAACAACATTCTCCAGAATCTCCAATTTTATTTATGCATATAATCAGAATAGATATTTAATATTAATAGTTAAAGTATCATTATATGATTGAGTGATATAATTATTTACGTTATAACATAATATATTTTACTAAAAGGTTTGTGAGACTTTCGAAATTTATATTTTGATATGCATAATTTGTTGCTAACCTCATTCGTTTGCAAGTAATACTACATATATAATAAACGAGTGTTTTAATTTAAAATTTTCTAATCAGATCATTACGTATCAATTTATTAATATCTACAGTATTTATTTATTAACATATATTTATGCAAAAAAATTGTGTTTTTGAGATTGATTAGTTATCTTTCAAATAGGTTGAAAAGTAAGGAGTGGCATTGGCTAATAGAGTTGTTTAGTCAAAAATTATGAGGACACATATTTGGATTGAATTCTCTGTCAGGAAAAAAAAAAAAAAAAGAAAGAAAAAGAAAAAGAAGATTACACTTCCCTTGGCTAACTAAAAAGAAAATGTAAGAAAGAAATAGAGAGAATCAATGTTGTGGAAATTCTTTTACAAGAAAGAGTCCAGTAAGTCAAACTCGTTTTTGCCATTATCAATTGAGTTCTTTCCATGCCTTGCAAGAGCATAATTTTAAAGCGTTATTCAAAAAGTATGATTAAGGGCCCCTAAAGAATGATTAAAGACATTCCTCCCTGTCCCCCTCTCACCTCACCCTCCTTAATTTTTTTCTTTTAGATATTTTTTTCAGTACATATTCTTAGTATTTATTGTGCATCAAATTGATCATTTTACCCTTATAAATTTCATGTATGAGTTATTTTTTTCGAAATCTGTCTGTGAAAAGAGACTCGAAACAACAATATTTTTCTTTGTCACATGTTCTTCGCACAAATAAAATTATATGTACAAATAATTTTTTTAACTTATCTATACTTGATGTGATAATATGTAATCAGATGAGGTAATTGTTTAATTTTTATTTCACTTTAAAATCATCAAATCATATTTATCACGTTAATTAGTATAAATAAATTCGTAAAATTTGTTTATATATACAATTTTATTCTTCTCAGTACTGTATAACACAAGATCTATGACAATGACCATTTTACCCTATACAAATATTTCTTTCACATATTCTTGGAAACATCACAAATGAATTGTTCACTTGCCACATACCCTTGATGTCAATTTTTTACTTATTCTTTTTTCAAATACCCTCAAAGACATGGTCAATGAATTACTTTCTTTTCAAAGAATTCATGTGAATAGAGATTTGAAACAAAGATAATTTTTCTGCCGTATATTCTTAATATTACAAATGCACTATACGGTCTATAACATTGACCCTTTAACCCTCGGAAACATCACGTATGAATTTTTTTTCTTTTTTATAATAACTTTATGTGAATAGAGATTAAAAACGAGATTGACCCATGATGAAATAATGTTTCTGTTAATTTATAAGAATTTGGTGTTATTTGACGGTAAAAATAAATATTTGTCATTCTTTGTCATATACAGTATAAATCCACAACATTAACCCTTTAACTTTGTAAACATTATATATATATATTTATTAGAATTCATTGTGAATCGAGATTAAAATACGAGATTGACCCATGATGAAATAATGTTTTCAAAAAAATTTAAACATGTTATTTTATAAGAATTTGATGTTATTTGACGGCAAAAACAAGTGTTTGTGGGCAATGAGTTAAAAGGTAGGTCTACAGAAGCAAGCAAGAGAATCTTATCGTATCTTAATCAAGTTTAAGATTTATAGCAAAATGTCGGTTGAAATAATAAAATAATTAAGCCGTTTGCCCATAATCACTTTTAATTAGTAGATAATGGACATTAGACCTAAAAAAATTGCTTACGTATCAAGGCACTCTTTCACTCACAAACTTCCAATGACATGATATATCTTCCGATAAAATTTAATTCTAAACATTGGATGTTTTAGGCCAAACAAAGCCCTTTCAACTTTGAAATTGCCCTTAATTATTATAATCACTTTGTTTCTTATTTTCTCCCTTTTTGGCCAAATGACTATTTCCCACCCAAGATTTGATAAACTAACCTAAACTCGCATTTTTAGTTTAAAAAAGTCATTTTCTCGTATTTTTGTCAAAGTCAATAGTTAGATTTATTTATATTTTTTATTTAAATATTATAATAAAGTGTATATTACTTACACCTCTACATTGCATTTAATTCTAAATGCTTTATTTTTTTTTTCCTCATTTTTATCTGACTTTAAATAAATTTAAAAATTAACGATCGTTATTAACATTTATCACCTTTGATGTTAAGAGTTGCATCTTTTAGTATGATTTGGACTAAAATCACATTATTCAATGCATTTTTTTTTTTTTTGTAGAAATCACTAAGATTATTGTGATTTTTAATGTTATCAACGATTAATGTCACGGATAACAATTAATATTTTTAATTAAAATTAATATAAATTAGGGGTATTAAAATTTATTTAACAAAATTTTGAGGATAAAATATTATTTAGTTTAAGAAATTTTTTCCCTTTTTGGCAATTTTACGAAAATTTGGGTAATTTTTTTAGCAAATTTAATAGAAGAGATAAAAGAAAAATGAGAATATCTTTTCATCAAACTTGGGTAGGAAATAGTTATTTGGCTTTTTTAGTGTTTACCATAGGGTTTTAGCTTTCGTCTATTATCTTGACATTCCTTGAAGTTTGAGGAAATATTGACAGAACATTTACACTATGATAAATCGTTTTTACCTCCTACGCATGTCATGAATTCATAGTTGAAGGAAGACGAGCCACAATTATTTCAAATTTGAGGGGAGGTTAATGTTGACATAACCCTAGAACTATGATATATCGTTTTACCTCCTACGCATTTGATGAATTCATAGTTAAAGGAAAACAAGCCACAATTTTACTAAATTCAAGGGGAGATTATTGATAAAATGTCATATCTCAAGAGTGTTATAGATATTTTTTAAAACTTCGAGGGAGGTAAAAGACAATAAGTCTTATTAACTTATTATTGAAGTCATTATCAACACATTTCTATAACTTATTTATTTATTTTTATTTTCTTATCATGTCAATTGTCAAGCTCTAGGCACTATCTTACAAATGAAATCAAGAGAAAATCTTGGTGACAATACTTCACCATTTTGTAGTGGACAAAGAAAAGTATGAGGGAATTGTCATCGGATTGCTTTTTTATTTTATTTTTCAGTTTTCAACATTTTTATTTCCCCATAAATCTACTTTTTTATTTGTTGCGCGGAAACTTGGAAACAAATAATGAAACCACACAAACCACAAATAATGCAAGGGAAGAAACATAAAGGATTTACATGGAAATTTAAAATGGGGAAAAACCACGAAACGAAGACAAAAAAATCACTTTACTGAAATTTAATTACAATAAGAACATAAGGGGTTTATGACTTGATGTAATATGTGAAACAGTTCATATTTATATCCGTGACAAAATGATTACTCCATTCAATAAAATGCCCATTCTAAAATGAAACGAGATAGTCCTTTTGATCGTAACCTATTCGGCTCGAAATTGATGTGTTAGGTGGATAGCCTAATCGTCCTTCTAGAATTTTTGTTCTTCACCTGAAATGTCTGTTCTTGAATTCAAGTCTCTATATGCAACACTATCATTAATACACCAAATTGACACAACCAATAAGATTGATTATTTATGTAATCATTAGTTTATAACTAATTACAAATTAGGTCAATGAATTCACAACCCAATTTAAAGACAAATTAAGTAATAAATTTAACCAATAAAAGATTAAAATTTAACCACCCATAAAGAACAAACATAACTACCAAAATCTTCCCTTTGATATTGGGCGAACAACATATTGTCACCCAAGATTTCGTTTACTAACAAACTGTCACTTGTAAAAGTTTTAAAAGCTAAATACCCAACTGTTGATTAAAATTAGAGGGGTATTTTTGTCTTTTTGAATTAAAATTAAAAATAAATTTTATAAAAAAATTAAAATATAAATTTAAAATAAAGTAATAATAAATATTTAATAAATTAATAAATATTTAAAAAATAAAATAAATATTTAAAAAAGCAGCCACCATCGTCGGTGGCGATGGCCGTCCTTAACCTCACCAAGCGGCCAAAAACAGCCACTTGGTTCTATTGACGCTGGATCTGATTGTCACAATCCAAAAAATAGCGGTCAGATCTAACCATCTCTACCATCTAAAATGGTCAAAAATGGTCGATGTTAAATACTTCAATTGTTTTTAACCTTTTTCGATGTCAGAGGCGGCCAGATCTAGCCACCTCTACCAATTTTTTACAGCCAGATATGACCACCTCTACCATCGTGGCGGCCAAATCTGACTGCCTCCACTATCGTAGTAACCAGATCCAACCGCCAATAAAACTAGATAGCCGTTTTCAGACACCTAGTGAAATTAAAGGCGGTCACCACCATTGACAACGCTGCTGACAGCGATGGCTATTTTTTTAAATATTTATTTTTATTTATTAAATATTTATTAATTTATTAAATTTTTATTATTTTTATAATATTATTTTATTTTAAATTTGTTTTTAATATTATTTAATTAAATTTTATTTTAATATTAATATTATTGAATTTTATAAAAGGTATTTTGGTCTTTTCACAATACAATGGTGGGCACTTGGCTTTTTAAACTTTCATGGGTAGAAGTTTGTCATTTAAGGAAACCTTGGGTGGGAATTTGTCATTTGGACTTTGATATTTGGTTGAACTGCCTAGCAAAAAGGAAGGTATGTATAATACTTTATTTGCATATATTGATTTTCATTTATTGTTATAAAAATATTAGAATTATATGATAATGTGGTAGAGAATGACACCTGACTTGCAATGAGAAATATCATCGACATATAACCTTATTTATTATTATGAATTAGTGGATTCAAATCAAACCAAATTCAAACAAGGATCAATTGAAGATTAGCTCAGATTTTGAATAATTTGTTGGCTGATTCAAACTAATAAACAGTAAACCAAAGAAGAACCAAAATTTATATAAACCTTACATTAGAAACTCAATTTTCTAATATAGAGCTGAGTCTTATGTCTTGCCCTTCGATTATAAAAATTGTCAAAAAAATTATTTTTAGGTTTCTCATAAGTAAAAACATTTTTATTGTCTAGACAATCCAATACTTTTTTTTTTTTTTTTTTCAATAGTAACAATAGACCTTTCATATAATCAATGACCATCTCTCTGCCCTACTAGAAAATTGGACGATTTTTCTCCAATATCACTTCTAAAGTCAGACCTAACGGAGTTGATATTTTATGTACTTACTAGAAACTTTTTTCCATTAGTTACGCAAGATGTAACACCATTTTACATCATTATTTGAAAAACAAAATCTAGAATTCAAACTTTAACTTTAACCTGAAAATATGCCAAAGCATGTATCATCCTTGGGCATGACAGGCGTTTTTTGCAATCTTATATTGTCTTTTTCTACGAAAAGAGGCATCCCAAGTCTACAATTTTCATCTATGCTACCATTTTGGGGAGGGTCTCTAGAGTCTAAACAAAATACCAAATTGTTGTCCATAATTAGGGTTAGTGGAAGGTGTTTTGGGGGACAAAAGGTAGCACAAATTCCACCTTGTAGGGTCTCTTTGTTTGAAAATGTTATGCCCTCTTATTTTCTCAATTAAATTGAAATTCTTGTTGCATCCCTCTTTTTCCTTTCTTTTATTACCAACCGAAAGAGATTCGTTTTCTGTCCTCTCCAACAACCGAAAAAATAATCATATATAAACCTATGTTAGATAAAAAAAGTCTATGCACTATGGAAAAATCAATGTACCATGTCAAGTTTAGACGATCGAGAAAATATACATGACTTATGCGTGCAATTCGTCATGATGGCTTTCCTTATGTGAACGTGTCATCATTTCTCCATTAACCTTCACGGTCTTGGTGCGGGTATCTGTGTTGATTCTAGCCTTAGTCACTATTCTGACTTCTCGGTGGGCAGTAGAAGGAGTGTGTTTACCTCATTGTCCGAAATCAGACTGAAGGTGAAGAATTCATGCCTAACTCACACTACTCATCATCGTTGTGCAGACTAGGAACTTACGCTAAGGTGATGCATCTTTTTAAGCAACAAAAAGAAAATTTTAATATTCTTTTTATAAGAAATTTATTTGAAAATGTGTTTTTAGTGCACCCATGTTATAAGGAGATTTAGACAAAAAAATATATATAATATTCATATCTGCAATATAAAATTCAGGATTAGGGTTATCTCTCAATATATATAAATATTTTCTTGATGGAGATAAAATTCGAGGTTTTTTTATGAGCATTCTCTAAGCATGTTTGGGTTTCTAGTCTTGCAATTTTGAGCATGCGATTTCCAACACTAGAAAGACAACATTATAAACTTAGTAAGTGATTTTCTAAAACGAATTTTATATTTAATTATGTTTCCTATTTTAAAAGATTGTTTTTATTAAAAGATTCTTCCTCTTTGTTTCTCACTCTTAGATGAGAGTCAAAAGAAAGAAACTATATATACTAATACTCAATACTAATTTGTATATTAATGATGATGTATCACTATGTGATTAGGTATTATTTTATTTTTAATTTAATATTATTTATTCATATATTGATACAATATTGTTAACACAGATTAATATTCATTGTAATGCAAACAGTTTTATTGGCATATAAATGACATGGAACTTCTTGTCACAAATTATTTGCATCACCGAAAAGCTATGTGGGAAATCTATGGTCATAAAAGTTCCATGGTTTTGACTATAAACATCTAACTAAGTTGGTCCTAAACTGTGGATTAATGATGATTTGCTCGCTTTAATTGAAAGTTTATAATGATTGTTTCACCTAATTTACCTGCCTATGAGATTCTTGTTGGTTTCTTAATAGGCAGCAAGAAATGTTGTTGTTGTTGTTATAGTTACCCACTTTAACTCATTGTGATCTTGTTGACTCATATGGAGTTATATTCTTGCATGTAGTTTTGATATTTTTAAGAGAATCAAGGTAAAAAAAGTTCTATGATTCCATTGCTCTTTTGCTACATGACTAAACTATTATTATTTTTTTTCAATTTTATAATTTCTATTCGGTTCTTAATCATTACTTTAGGTTTTTCTTGATTCACTTTAAGTTGCAAATGTAAATATAAATGTTGAAAACTTATATGTATTAACTGTAAGGAAATGAATCAAGTGAAAAAGAATCCAGAAATCAAATCATGCACATAGAACAAAACAGATTTACATAGTTCAACTAATAATTTCTAGTTTGCCAATGACTTCCAACCAACCCTGTGAAGATGTCATTTTGGCATTATCATACTTCACACTGCAACATTAAAGAATATTGATAATGGATAGTTTTGAAAATAATAATTAAATGAGGGTAGGAAAAAGGGAAATTCAAAGAAAATTAGAGAAATTAATTAAAATATCACTTTTTTAGTATGCTTATACAATATTATCACAAAATATAAGTCTACACAATTTTGTCATAATATATGCATGTTGTTGAAAATGTCTTTCGATATAAAAAGGGGAAGCGACATAGTTAGTTCACATTTTTGTCTTTCCCTAATTCTCTAATGCACAGTCACTCAAATCTCCATCTTTTCCAAAAATTTTGATGTGCAATCATAGATTGTCGGTCATCGATTCCATGTAAATCCAGTAGCAAAATGGTGCACAAGGTTAGTAGTTTTTTTGGTCTTTTCTTCATTTTTCCTTTTTTTTGTTCTTATATTTTATATCAATTTAGGGCAATTTTCTTAAGAATTTGTTATGGAATTTGTTTTTATGATGACAAAAATAGGATATTAAGTTCATTGTGCATTATATCATTAGAAAATTGTAATTTTTTGGCAGGTTAGGGTTTAGGGAATACGGTTTTCATTGTTTTTTTTTTTTTTTTTTGGTAACCCGGGAACCTCTATCCATACCAGTCGGTCAACCCTAACTGATTGGATAGTTTCGGTTTTCATTGTTGATATAGGCTTTAAATTGATTTGTGATTGTTGTTGTGTTTTTTGATTGTTGATATGTCGACTTTAGGACCTAAAATGGTGAAATATATCAGAAATGGTTTGATTTTCATCTTACCCATGTTTTAGGGTTGTAAATGGGGTAAGCAGGTACAAGAGAGGTCAATGGGTAAGCGTGTGCACATATGGGGTAAACAGGTGGGTTGAATGTGTGAGTGGGTGAGGAAAAGATAAATTCAATGTTTTGGATTTGGTCGATTTCTGTTTTACCCATGGTTTCGTCTCAATTGTTTACCCCACCTACTTACCTATTCACCTTTCCCCGCTTACTCGTAACCTTTATGTTATAAAGAAAAGGTGGCGAAAGACATTGTTATCATAGCTTTTCCCCTTAAATTAGATAGAGTTATTGTTATTTGATATTATTTACTGACATTGTTCACCAATACTATTCACAGAAACTTGTTTGCTTAAAATAATATATAAATTGTTTCATTTCATCAGTATTTTTTATCCTTTTTTTTTTTTTTTTTTGTTTTGTACTTAGAATTCTAGTTAACCCGTGGGAAGGTGAACTAAAATTCCACAAGGCCTACCTTTTTTGAAGTGCCTTAACAATTCAGTCTCACAAGGACACTCTTAAGAACATCTGTGATAACTTGACATATGCCTAAAAAAATGCTATTTGAGACTTTCTTGACTTGCAAGAGTAGTGATTCAATGTTGTTATAATCTATTCAATGATATTCCAACAGACAAATTGAGCTAACCCAAAGAAAGAGTTATGGTTTCGAATGAATAGGGTGGATGTGCAATTCGGGCCCTAAGAATTTTCATTGATGATAGGTTTACCTTTGAATTATGCGACCAAGATGGAGGCATATGTGTTAATGGATAGATTTCCATAATTTAAGTGATGATACTTAGGCCAAGGGTGGTAACTTACAAGGGTGTGCATGCAACCTTTATGGCCAAATCGTGGGGTGACAACTAGGAAGATGTTGTCAATCTTATTGTTTTGTATTTTTGGTTTCATGGGATGTTAGGAGTCACTAATCATAAATTGGTTCCTATAGGCATATTGTTTTTGGTAAATGACTTAGAAGCATTTACTCATCACCCTTGTAGAAGTATGGTATAGAAAATAATGCTTGAATCCATGAGGAAAGCTGCTTAGCAATAGTATAAGGACATTGCCTAAAAATACCAACCATATATATAGCCCCCACTACAAGCCAAGTATGAAATAAAAGGCTATCCATAGGCTTTTCAACTCCATAAATGGTAGATTCTTCTAGTTTGTTAAATAAAGTTTTGGTTTTTGTAATAAATTGTAATATCTTGAGGTTAAAATGGTTTTTTTATACCTTAAATTAGGTTAAAAAAAGATTTTTTAGTCAACGATCAGCCTCAATGAGTTAGAATGGTAGAATAGTCTTTTTAGAAGCTTTATATGTAGTTTGTAGAAGGAGCACAACTGTGTATCTCTAGACACATAATCGTGTATCTAATTATGCATGCATGTGCATGTCTACTAATATATAAAGTAGCGATTTTCCTCCGCCTTTTCAATTAATTTTCTTACCCATTTTTCTCTTCTTTTCTCTCCAGCTAACCCTAACCAAATTAAGAGAGAGATTAACCAGCTTTTAGCAACCAACCCAGCTAAGATTCAACTAGAGATAGAGAGATTGAAGTCATTAGCAACTCTAGGTAAGTATTTCCTTATATTTTTCCTTGTTTACAAGGTTTTTATTCCCTCAAATGAGTTTATTCAACCATAAGAGCACTTTTTCAGTTTATTAGCATGATTATAAGATGAAAATGATAAAATAAAAGAGAAATTTGAAGATAGAAGCATGTTTAGTTCCCTTAATGCATATGTGTGTGCGTGTGTTTAAGGATTTAGAATCATGTGAGGTTATATTTGGCTGTGATTGATAGGGAAAATATATTAATAATAGTGTATTTTGCATGTGTATATGTTAAGATAAATTTAATTTAAGATTGATAGAGATTTGGGTTGAGATTAGACATGATCTTGTATGTTTTAGCCATAGGTGCTGAAACAGAGAAGAATGCAAGCCTGTGCGCTTAATGGATAGATGCTCATATAGTCTTGTTTTAGTAAGGTCATGGTCATGTATGTGAGTCATACAAGACTGCAATTGTAAAGCGTCACAATCGTATAGGTTAAGGTCATAGTCGTGTATTGATAAAAGAGAAGAATAAGTAAAAATTCCAAAAGCTCGCATAGACAAGCTGCATGACTAACAACATAGCCTATGCACCTTCATGCACGCTCATACGTCCAACAATGCACGCCCATATGCCTAGTGAAAATTTGATATTTTTCAGCCAAATGTCAGTAATAAATAAACATATCACGTATTTTAAGTGAAATAAGAGAAGAAACAACAGTTTAAGAATAAGAATAAGTAGAAAGAGACATAGAAAATTATAGTTGAGAAACTTCCATAATAAAGAATAAGAAATAATAATATCAGATATTATTTCCAGAATCACACCTCTACAGTTACAATCAAGGGGCCAACTATGATTTTTAGTATCATTAGACATATTTTCAATATATTTCTTATCATGTCATACATAACATAAGAGCAAGCAGAACAAAGAAACTATAATATATATATATATATATATATATATATATATATATATATATATATATATGTATATCAATAAGATGACTGAAAAACTATTTGATAGACTAATAATTAGTAAATACAATCAAAACATGTAAAACCAGAAATATAAGTACATACAAAATACCATATGCATGACAGAATAAGTCATAATAAAACATTAAATAAGAAATAGAACAGTTATGAATCAGAACGTAGATAGCAAGATAAGAAAAAAGTAACCCATGAATGATAAATAGAAAATAACATAAACTAGTTGTACGATATACGTCGTAAGCAGAAACCTAAAAGAATTCAATTAAGCTCTTCAAAGAACTTAAGAGTAATATAAACCTCAGAAAATAAATAAGAAGGTAGGATAATGAATATATATATATATATATAAGAATTGAGTGAGTTATTTCCAACTAGATACCTTTTCATGTTAAGTCTTAAATGTATACTCATATACATACTTATGGCGAGATGTGAAGCAAAATAGAAGCAGTAAGATGAGCTAGAACAAAAGAGAAACTTACTTAACCTATTAAAGATGTTAAGTCTACCAGTTCATTAGTGTAACCTGTCATAAGCTAAGTAAAGTCTATTTGACTAGACATGTATAAAAGGTAGGAAATCAGAATAGAAAGAAGTCTAGAACTAAATTAGAAAAAGCTATTAAACTACCAGAGAAATCAGTTAAGTTCATTAGTTTATTAGATATCTAATGATAAATCAGCTTAAAGCCTACTTGAGGGTAAAGATAGGAGATGTTTACCAAATGACTTGCCACACATCCCTTGTAGTTTTCTTTTCTTGCAGGTTGAGTTGGGACACTGAGTTTGAAGCATGAGATGGTTGGAGAGTGGGATACAACTTGAGCGGGTTCTTACCCAAGTTTTTAGTTTTATATACGTATATAAATATGTATTTAGTTTTCAACAGATAGCGTGTTGGCTCACATACTTATCTTGCTCATGTATAAGGGATGTACTATATCATTTTTTCTTTTAGATACTAATTAAGAGTAATTAATTGTGTAGGACTCCTATTGTATGAACTAATAAGGGTTTCTTCTCTTGGAAAATATAGTAAAATATTAGTATTTTGATAATAAACATATATAATATAGAAACAGTAGTACATACAGTAGTAAGGTCCTACATAAATGACAACCAATTTAGTTAAACTTATACTGTGTGGGCATGGATACAAAAGACCTTAGGTGATTTAGGGCAATTTGTTGATTGTGTAAGAATTGATCGGATCCTTTACATGTTGAAATGGAGGACAATAAATCTCCCAATATAAGACAGTGCATGACTCATACTGACTAATGTGCATATGAGATGTTAGGTATGTTCTTCATGTGTACACATTTAACTATAATTATTACCCTATGATAAGTAATGTTGTCATCAGATTCTAAGTAATTTTCAAGATGTTATTAGACCTATAATGCATTTAACAAAGTAAGAGAGACATTTTAAATGGTACCTAAGTATGATAAAGTGGTTGGGATACGACAATACTTAGTTAACTTTTTCTCCCTTTGCCACCATAAGGCATATATCGCCTTATGCCATTATATGGGATGTGTCTCATCATGCAATGATGTTTTATCTAGACTAAGGGATGAGGTATTTTCATAAAGACCCTTCTAATGCATGGGTATTAAGACATTTTCATTCGTCCTTATCTTTTAGATGATCCCCTTGTTATGATGTTGGCTTATTACTAGGATGAATATCTATTGATTTGGATGCTATAAAATCCCTCTATACTACTGTCAACCTATAGCCCTAATAGATGTCAATTGATTTTAAAGCTATAAGATGGTGCATAATACCATTGGCCCATCACCCATACTCATATCATTATTTTTACTTAACCCTGGTAAATTTTGGGAGATAATGTACCTATATGAGTAACAAATGTATGGTATTATATCACGTATTAAAGAGAAATTAGGCTTTGTTGGGAAGAGGTTTGAGTAAGTCAAGTAATAATTTACTGATTTTTTCAATAGCAAGATTAAAGGTAGAGTGATTTGAAGTAGTGGGTCTAAGAGACCAAAAATATGTAGTCTAGACTGTAGCTATATGACACATTATAAGCACTCATCTAAGCCTCAAGTAATCATGATTCTTTTATGAGCCAGGTATATTTGTATGAGTTGTTTATGATGTTTCTTATTATTAACTCTAAATTTTAAAGATGTTTGCACATGTAATGACGACTCAAGTATCATAACAAGAAATAGATAGCACCCTCTTTTTTAACAATGATACGGGGTCCCCGAGTAGAGTGTACTAATTAGCTAATCAAAATGGCCTACAATTGGGCAATTACTAAATAAAGGTCTTTTATAACGTACTCTCTACACTAATCTTATGAAGAAGACCAACAAATGGTGGAAAGCTTTGTAGGGGACTACAACCACCCATGTGTAAGCCTTCCTCGAGTAATACTAAATAGCCCAGGATGAGGACACATACTGTATATTGGTGGTAAATGATAGCTAAAAATGAGATTTTTGGAAAAAGCTTATGGAACTGAGAGGCTAGCTTAATAGAAATTTATGAGTTTCTATCATTTGCCATTAATGGTTAGCAATTTTTTTTTTTTTTGAGATCCTAATAATTTCCATGTTTGTTCATTTGTACACAGCATATTGATAGCTACCTTTATCAGTTATATCACTCGAATCCTAAACCTCAATAGATAATAGTAGATATCATACGCATTACATTCTTGCAATTAAAAACTTGAGCCTATTATTCTCTTTGGTCTTGATGAAAGTCATTGTGTTAGGGTTCATTAACTCGAGATTGTGACAATAATCTAGCAACTATATAACAACTCTTCTACAAAACATTTCAAAGAAGTTAAGGCTTAAGTCTTCTCATGTCAAGCTTGCATGTACAAGATATCAATCCTGAACCTATCTATCATATTACTAATAATCTTTTTTGGCCTATAAATATGATCATCCCTAGCGAACATTGATCTTATAATTTTGCCTATCATTTTTGCACCAGCTTGACTAGGATGTGGCAATATTTAATCCCTAAGATATATGTGGTTACTATCAATATGATACAACTGAAGAAAATTAATAGTACCCAAATTTGTTACTTATGCCCACTATCAACATTAGGGATACCACACACATCTAATCTCCCATAAGTCTAAAGCTAATCACCACACTTTGAATTGAAACGCAATTTCTAAGGCATGTATTTGAAACAAATGTTGAAGTGCTTCTTTATTTACATAAATATTACCAACTTTTAAACCACCCCTCTTGAGTTGTAGTAGCATTACCAATACACTGATTATGGGGATTTGGTATAAGGTATAAAACACAATGTAATGATCCGTCAAATTTACTAAAGTTATATATGGTTGTCTTGAACATTCAGGCTTTGTAGTCAAAGGAACTCCCTATTATAGTCAACATTTATTGTCATTTTTTGCTCATGGAACGAACATTCTTACCTTAGACTAACCTGAACTCTACTATTACATAGTGTCATCAATTCTATCATAATTAGATTCTTCATCGATACGGCTAGATTCAAACCGAATATATTCAAATTCGTTTTTAAGTTCAATTCGGATAAGCCCAAAATGAATCGAACGAATCTGAACACGAATACAAATCCGAACTGTAATTTTAAAATTCAGCAAACACAAACTATGCGAACCAAACACGAATACGAATCTGAACCCGAACTTAAAATAATAATTTTTTAATTATATTTTATTAATTATTTGTATTAATTATAATTTTTAATAAAAATAAAAATGAATTATACAAACCGAATACAAATACGAATACGAACTTAAGTATACGAACTGAACACGAATATGAACTTTACTATAAAAATATTTGGTGAACACGAATACGAATCTGAATCTGAATCCAAATAGTATGAAACGAGCCCGAACACAATTATGTTACTGTTCACGTTTGGTTCAACTCAAATCCAACCCTATTCATCAGACATATCATCCATCTTATCTTAATGATTAAATGAACCCTATGTAGGTTTTTTATCCTTTCATCCCTGTACCCAATCCTCTATCTTCATATATAATTGAATAGATATTTCATGCCTCTAATCAATAACATCATTATTTGCATTACACTTTCTTCTTCTTATTCTTGGTCAAAATGCCTATGTGCCAATACTACATTACACCTTTCTTCTTCTTCTTCATTCTTGTTAAATTGAACATTACTTAAAGTAGAAAGTATCTTTCTTGTTTTGGTAGATAAAACCATAATTACATAAAAATTATAATTATCTTGAATCTCATAAAGAATAAATGATTGTATACTTTCATAATTCTTGTAAATGTGAATATCATAACACCTTCAATTGATATTCAACTAAATGTTTATTTCCTCTAACAAATCTTCATAATTAGTTGATGAGTCAAGCATTATTAATCTTTGCTCCTCACTTTCATGTTTTGTCATGTTATCATATTTAATTACCTATCTCCTTCCATAAAACACATAAAATACTGCTTGTGACATCTTGGTATTTGTAGCATCCCAGGTTAGAAAAGCCCTCAGGGGTAGAGTTTTGGGGTTAGAAATAGAATTCAGGAATAGATTGGGAGTCTAGAAGAGTTCAGGGGTGAGATAGTAGTTTTCCAGAGCTGGGTGGCCTTCGTATGATCCCTTTAGGGAGGTTTCAATCATGCAAAGCGCGGGAAATGGATTATATCCATTTTCCTTTGGTGCACTCCCATGCATCATGCCCTGCACGCCCGTGCAGGTGGGATTAAAGTGAGAGAGATGGGAGAATTAGTTCATTTTGCTCACCCATTTCAGCTTTTCCTTCTCTATTTCAGCAGCTCCCAGCCCTAGGCGTGAAATCCAGCTTCCAACGGCTCCCAATCCAGTAACAGATCAAAGAAAATAGCTTGAGATAGACTTCCAACAGCCATGTCAAGAGGTAAGTGTTTCTTACTTCTTCTGTGCATTCCCAGCTTGCTTTGATGTTTGATGATGCCTGGAAATGTGTGTTTGCGTTTCTAGCTTGCTTGGTTGCTTATATGTGATGAGTTATGATGATTGAGATGTTATTTTCCATCCAAATGCATGCTTGCTTGACTTGTATGTGTATTGGTTAGAGAAGTGATGAATTTCTATGATGAAATCAGCAGTAGTGGATGCATGTTGAAATTGATGATGGATATGTGATTATAGAAGTGTCATTGTTGTGTGTTTAAGTTTAATTTGAGTTTGGTTGAGTTTTGGGGCGGATTCCTGCATTTCCAGGTGTGGTCTATTGCTACAAAACCAGGTGCACGCCCGTATGTCCGTAAATGCACGCCCGTGTGCCTGTGTTTCTGCAAGCACACGCCCGTGTGCACGAAGGGCACACGGCCTGGAATGCAGAGCACACGACCGTGTGTCTTGAGGGACACAGCCATGTGTTCGCTTTATGCGTGAAATGGCCAGTTTTCTCCAGAAGCTTGCACGGCCAGACACACGACCGAGGCACGGTCTCGTGTGTCTGGGCACACACCCGTGTGCCCTTGCCCAGCACGGTCGTGTGTGTGCATACACGACCGTGTGTTCCCTTTGCACGGTCGTGTGTCAGCTTATTTCTTCAAGAATTTCAGAAATTGAGTAATAAAGGTTTGGTAATCCATCCAGAAGGCTAATAACTATTAGATAATCCAAAATTCAGATAAGAAATGCAGCATACGCATTCATAGCATAACATGTAGTCTGAAAGAGGATCCAGGGATCCAAATTCAGTAGTTTTCAACATTCAGGACCCGATATACGGGTTACAGTTTTGGGTGAACTCGAGGGGGCATCTCTGGGACCCATGTTTCTGACACCAGTCAGACTGCTCAGCACAGTACTCAGCTTTCTAGCCAGTAGCTAGAATGTTCAGTCCACTTGGCCAGGATGCTGAATCCCTGTGTTCATCAGCCTGATCAGTACAGCAGGTACCTTTGGGTACATATAGATTATCCAGATGCATGCATCATCCCCAGTTATTTTTAGTTCAGCATGACATGACATGCATTATTAATGATTCTCAGTAAACAGTAAGCAAACAGATAACCGGTAATCAGATTCAGTACCCGTAAGCGACTAGATGTATGAATAGAGCCGAGGCCAGGTATGTATGCAGTGTTTGTTGCTTGTTTGGGTCGAGAGAAGTAAGGAGTGCTTACTGGGTGATCTTTATCACTCATCCCTTTCCTTCTTCCTTCCTTTTCAGGATTTGTTGCTGCTGGCGAGGAGCAAGTGGACTAAGGCTTGCCAGAGGGGACCCCACACACAGTTTCAGTTGTACTTTCTTTCAGTTTGGACCTGTGAGGTCTTGTATTTTATGTAAATGTAACCAGAGGTACAAAACCATGTAAAGAACAGTTGTATAAATGGAAAAGCCAGTTTGGGCTCATTGTTCATTTGTATTTCAGATTCAGTTCAACTTCCGCTTGTATTCAATTGTACAGTAGCAGTAGATTTCTTTTCGTAGGATTCCCATCGCGGGTACCCGATTTCCAGTTTATTTAATAAAAGAAACAGTATCTTTCAGTAGCAGGGGTACTTGTAGCGGCGGTCCTACATTATTGGTATCAGAGCGTGTTCTCTGTGCCATTTAGTAGTTATTTGAGTTATAAGTGTATGGTGTTTGTTTTCTCTCCTTCGCAGCCATCGTCCAGACCCTTCTCACAGCACAGTCAGGTATTTCTTTTCCAAATTTGCTATGTTGTGTTTCCAACCCCATTTGTTTTGATGCTTTAGATAGAGAAGAATATGTGCCTAGATACGTAGATGAGGCTAGTAGTAGTCCCCCTGTCCGTCCTATGAGTGTGAGTGATAGGCGGCGATCTCAGGGTGCGTCCCATATGTCCATCAGGCTAGACCAGCTCAGAGAAATGATTGGGGAAGTGGTCAGAGAGAGTTTACAGCAGGCTGGTGTGGGAAATGTTCCAGAGCCAGCCAGAGTTGATCCCCCACAGTATGAGACCTATCAGTCTTCAAAGAGAAGACCTTCTCAGCCATAGTCTCAACCTTAACCACAATATTATTCAGTGCCTCAATTAGTCAGAGGAGGTTATCAGTTTCAACCTCAGCCAGTCAGAGAGGGTTATCAGTACCCAGCTGGATTTACAAAGTACAGTCAGGCAATGAGTACAGAGACAGCTGGCACCAGTTCATCAGAGAGACTGCATCCCATCTATCATCTGCCAGAGTCCATTCAGCCTTCGAGATTCAGTGGGTCTAAAGATCCAACAGTGGCAAAGGAGTGGATAGAGTCCATGGAGAGTGTGATGGGACTCTACATACTGTCAGAGCGAGAGAAAGTCAGATATGCAGTATTTTTCCTGTGTGGTAATGCCAAGGTTTGGTAGGGCCTAGCCAAGGCTACTAACCCTGAGGAGCAGATGACCTGGGCAGAGTTCAGGCAGCTTTTTGATGCCGAGTACCGGGGCACTGAGATGATGTATGCCAAGGCCCAAGAGTTCATTGATTTGACTCAGGGGCTGAGTTCAGTAAAGGAATATGCCACAAAGTTCAATGCATTGGCGAGGTTTGTCCCTAGTTTGGCAGGGACCGAGATGGGCCAAGTTCAGAAGTTCATCCACGGCTTGCATCTTGCAATAGCCAAGGATGTCATGACTGGAGCAGAACCTCCCCAACGATTCAGTGATGCTTTGGGGAGAGCACTCAGATTAGAGATCGGTCTTCAGAGAATGGGTGCCATGAGCCGAGCAACCGAGAGAACAGATAACAAAGATAAGGGCAAGAGGCCAATTTCGGCTAAGAGATCAGCCAGAGGTGTCCAGAGACAGAGAACTGTGCCACAGTTTTCCCTACCACAGTGTACTAGATGTAGCAGACGTCACTCAGGCGAGTGTCTTGTTGGCCAGATCATGTGCTACTTGCGCCGTCAGCCAGGGCACATGATGATAGAGTGCCCAGCCAGAGGTGAAGTTGGTGTTGGGCCCAACAAAGGTGGTAGTGGTCAGCACAGAGTAGAGGAGGTCTACCAAGAGGCGGTGCTGGTGCAGAGAGAAGTGGAGTTGAGGTTCCCAGACCCGGAGTTGGAGCACCTGGGGGAGGTGCTGGTACTTCAGGAGGTGGTAGCGGCGACAAAGCCAAAGTATATGTTGTCCGCCAGGAGCAGACAGATGCCATACCCCATGTAGTTACTAGTCAGTTGATTTATCTTGGTACTCCTTTATTTATATTGGTTGACTGCAAGGCCACACACAGCTTTATTTCCAAGGGAATGGTAAAGAGATTAGGGGTTGACCCTAGTTTGGCCGATAGGAGTATCTTAGTTGAGATGCCAGATGAGGGGTATGTGGTGAGTGACCAAGTCCTCTTAAATCAGTAGATAGAGGTGATGGGTAGGCCCATGAGTATTGATCTGATTCTACTGGAGTTAGCAGATTTTGACATGATCTTGAGGATGGATTTCTTGGGGAAATATGATGCAGAGATAAACTGTGGAAGAAAGAAGGTTAGATTCCACATAGGCCCTGATTGTTTCATATTTGGTGAGGGCAAAGTAGAAAGTATGATGATCTCGTACATCCAAGCGAGTAGGTTGATGAGGCAGGGTTGTGTAGGGTACTTGGCCAATGTCGTATGTAGCAGTTCAGTGGGGCCAACTATCGAGAATGTGCCAATTGTCAGAAAATTCAGAGACGTCTTCCCAGATGAGTTGTCAGGGCTACCTCCAGATAGGGAGTTGGAGTTCAGTGTCGAGCTTCTCCTTGGTACGGCTCTAATTTCCAAGACTCCATATCGGATGGCTCCAACTGAGCTCTAGGAGTTGAAGAAGCAGTTGCAGGAGCTGGTTGATAAGAAATTTATCAAACCGAGCTATTCACCGTGGGGAGCTCCAATATTATTCGTGAAGAAGAAGGATGGGTCAATACGGATGTGTATTGACTACAGGGAGCTGAACAGAGTGACAATGAAAAATAAGTATCCCCTACCGAGGATCGACGACCTCTTTGATCAGTTGAGAAGTGCAGCAGTGTTCTCCAAGATCGACCTCAGATCTGGCTATTATCAAGTCAGAGTAGCAGAGAGAGATATCCCCAAGACTGTATTTAGGACTCGTTATGGGCACTACGAGTTCGTGGTTATGCCATTTGGATTGACGAATGCCCCAACTATCTTCATGGACTTGATGAACCGGGTCTTTCATGACTGCCTTAACCAGTTTGTAGTGGTATTCATTGATGACATTCTGGTATATTCCAGAAGTGTAGCAGAGCACGAGGAGCATTTGAGATTTGTGCTTCAGAGGCTAAGAGACCAATGTTTATTCGCCAAGTTCTCTAAGTGTGAGTTCTGGCTCGACAGAGTGGCATTCCTAGGCCACGTGGTATCTATAGAGGGTATTTCAGTGGACCCCAGCAAAGTTAAGGTGTCCTACCCATGTAGCATCCTAGATTCGAAAGCCCTTAGGGGTAGAGTTTCGGGGTTAGAAACAAGATTCAGATAGAGATTGGGAGTCTAGATAAGTTCAGGGCTGAGTTAGTAAGTTTTCAGAGCTGTATGGCCTTCGTATGAATCCATTCGAAAGGATTCGATCGTACGAATGCGTGGGAAATGAATTAAATTCATTTTCCCTTGTGCACGCCCGTGCATCCTTGGTGCACACCCGTGCATGGCTTAGTATATAAGTAAAAGTCGTGAGACTTAGACATTTTTCTCACCCAATTTCACTTTAGCCAATTTCCTTTCTTTTCAGCAACAGCTCCTCCCATCCTTAGAGAGGAGATTCCTCAGTAAATTTCTCCCAATCCGGTGAGAGAGCCAAGAAATTAGTTCGAAAGTTAGTTTTCCGAAGCAATGGCAAGAGGTAAGTGTTCTTTCACTTCTTCTCGCGTTTCCCCAGCATGTTTGATGAGTTGTGATGCTTGGATGAACCTTATGCATGTTAAATAATGATGATTTGTTGTGCGAATTGATGATTTTGGCCATCTTTGATCCATGCATGTTGTTGATCATGTTTAGTGAGAGAAAGTTGGCATGCTTGCATGGTGGATTGATGTATACTTGATGCATGTTGCGTTTGAAGCTTGAATTGTGTTGTTTGGGATGTTGGGAATGCATGTTTGAAGTGATTTGGTGAATGGATGAGAATGGTTGGAAGTTTTGAGCATTTTCCAGGCGGTGCTCTTGTTGAAGAACAAGACGCACGACCGTGCACCTGCATGGCACTGCCGTGTGCCTTTGTTTTTCCAGATGCACGCCCGTGCGCACGCTGTGTGCACGACCAGATTTACAGACACACGCCCGTGCGTCCCGAGATGCACGCCCGTTTGTAAGCATTTCCAGTCTAATGAACAGTGAATTCCAGTAGCTTGCATGACCAAGCGCACGACCAGCGCATGGCCCCGTGCGTCCGGGCTCACGCCCGTGCACCTTAGACCTACACGCCCATGTGTTAGCCATGCACGCCCGTGCACTTTTCCCGCACGCCCGTGCACCTGTAGATTTTCAAAAAAAGAATATTAATTGTTTAATTAAGCATGCGAATTCAGAATAAAGGCTAATTGGCTTCAGATAAGCATCAGATGAGCATGAAATCAGATAATAAGTTACATATGCATATCATGGCATTACATGTAGCTTCAGAAAGGATCAAGGGATCTGAATTCAGTAGTATTCAGTATTCAAAACCCGATGTATGAGGAAGAGTATAGGGTGAACACGAAGGGGCATATGTGGGATTCAGCTTTCTGACACCAGTCAGAATGTTCAGTAGTATTTCAGATTCAGCCTTCTGACACCAGTCAGATCGGTACAGCACAGTATTCAAATTCAGCTTTCTAGCCAGTAGCTAGAATGTCCAGCCCACATGGCCAGGATGTCGAATCCCTGTGTTCCACCAAGTCTGATCAACACAGCAGGTACCTTTGGGGTACATTCAGATATTCAGTATTCAGATGCATGCATCCAGTATTCTCAGTTAGCATGACATGACATACACATCATGACATGAATAATATTGATATCAGTGAATGAATGATATTCAGAAATCAATTTTCAGATTCCAGCAAGCGCATAGATGTATGAATAGGGTCGAGGCCCAGGTATGTTTGATTATTGTGATTGTTTGTGCTTGCTTGGGTTTTGAGGGAAGTAAGGAGCGCTTACTGGGTGATCTTTATCACTCATCCCCCTCCTTCTTTCATCTTTTCATGTGTTCGTGCTGGTTCCGAGGAGCGGTTGGATTGAGGCGACGGAGAGGGCACGCACACACACCCTGATCTCAGTATGTATACCAGTTTTGGACCTGTGTGGTCATATATACCTTTTGTATGTTTTCAGATGTATCCAGATGTATAGAAACAGTATATGTATGTATGAAAAAGGCCAGTGGGCCCATTGTACATAACAGTTTATGTATGTTTCAGTGATGTATATTCAGTAAAGCTTCTGCATGTGCAGAATTGTATAGTTTTAGATTTTTATTATTTTCGTAGGATTCCCATTGCGGGTACCCAGATTTTCAAACGATTAATAAAAAGGCTCATTCAGTTTTCAGTAGCAGGGGTACTTGTGGCGGCGGGTCCTACATTTGTTGGTATCAGAGCATGTTGTAAGTGTGTGGTGCTTTTCTCTACTTCGCAGCCGTCGTCCAGACCCTCCTCACAGCACAGTCAGGTATTTATTTTCCAGCTTTGATTGTGTTATGTGTTTCTAACCCCGAGTTTGTTGTGATGCTATAGATAGAGAGGAGTATATCCCTAGACATATAGATGAGACAGACAGTAGTTCACCCGCCCGTCCTATGAGTGTTAGTGATAGGCGGCAATCTTAGAGTACCTCTCATGTATCATTGAGACCAGATCAGTTGAGAGAGATGATTGGGGATGCAGTCAGAGAAAGTCTTCAGTAGGCTGGTGTGGGAAATATTCCAGAGCCAGCGAGAGTTACTCCTCCCCAGTATGAGAGTTATCAGATTCCGAGAAGAAGACATTCTCAGTTTCAGTATCAGTCACAGTATCAGCATCAGTATCAGTTTCAGCCTCAGTCAGTTAGAGAGGGGCATCAGTTTCCAGCTGGTTATACAGATTTCAGTCAGGGTATGAGTACAGAGACAGCTGGTACTAGTTCTTCAGGTAGACTTCATCCGATCTACCACCTGTCAAGGCCGTATCAGCTAGCGAAATTCAATGGGTCCAGGGATCCAGCAGTGGCAGAAGAATGGGTAGAGTCAGTGGAGAGTGTCATAGGCCTCTTCACGTTATCGGAGAGAGAGAAGGTCAGATATGCAGTATTCCATCTCAGGGGCGATACCAAGGTTTGGTGGGGTCTAGCCAAGGCCTCCATTGATGAGCGACAGTTGACTTGGGCAGGATTCAGACAGTTGTTTGATGCTGAGTACAGGAGCACAGAGGTGTTGTATGCTAAGGCCCAGGAGTTTATTGATTTGGCTCAGGGGCCCAGTTCAGTTAAGGAGTATGCCATGAGATTCAATGCATTAGCGAGATTCGTCCCGAGTTTGGCAGGGACAGAGATGGGCCGAGTTCAGAAATTCATCCATGGATTGCACCCTACAATCTACAAGGATGTTATGACAGGAGCAGATCCTCCCTAGAGATTCAGTGATGCCTTAGGGAGAGCTCTCAGATCCGAGGTCGGTTTACAGAGGATGGGTGCTATGAGCAGAGCATCTAAGAGAGATCAGAGGACAGAGGATAGAGATAAGGGTAAGAGACCGATGTCAGCTAAGAGATCAGCCTGGGGTTTTCAGAGTCAGAGACAGAGGGTTACACCCCAGTCGCTACAGTGTTCCAAATGTGGCAGGCGCTATTCGGGAGAGTGTCTAGCCGACCAGATAGTTTGTTATTGGTGCTATCAGCCAGGGCACATGATGGCAGCATGTCCAGCCAGAGGTGGAGCTGGTGGTGAGCTGAGCCAAGGTGAAGCTAGTCAGTTTAGAGGCCGAGGTGGTCCACCCAGAGGCAGAGATAGAGCCGAGAGAGGTAGAGCAGATGTCCCCAGAGTTGGTGGCAGAGCACCTGATGGAGGTGCTGGTCCTTCCGGAGTAGGTGGAGGTAGAGCTAGAGTGTATGCAGTTCGCCAGGAGCAGGCAGAGGCCATTCCCCACACGGTGACTGGTCAGTTACTTTATTTTGATACTCCATTACTTGTACTTGTTGATTGTGGAGCCACACACAGCTTTGTATCTTGGAGTGTAGTGGAGAGATTAGGGGTTGACCCTAGTGTGGCCAGTAGGAGTATCAATGTAGAGATGCCAGATGGGGGATTTGTGGTGAGTGACAGAGTCCTCCTAGATCAAGAGATAGAGATTATGGGTAGGCAGATGATGATTGATTTGATTCTGCTGGAGTTAGCAGATTTTGATATGATGTTAGGGATAGATTTCTTGGGGAGATACGGTGCAGAGATAGATTATGGAAGGAAGAAAGTGAGATTCCACATAGGCCCTTATCAGTTTGTGTTTGGTAAGGGTAAAGTTGACAGTTTGATGATCTCCAGTATTCAGGCGAGCAGATTATTGAGACAAGGTTGTGTTGGATACTTGGCTAATATTGTGTGCAGCAGTTCAGTGGGTCTGAGTATCGAGGAGGTGCCAATAGTCAGAGAGTTTCCAGATGTGTTTCCAGATGAGTTGTCAGGGTGACCTCTAGACAGAAGTTAGAGTTTAGTATCGAGCTTCTTCCAGGTACGGCTCCAATCTCTAAGGCTCCGTACCGGATGGCTCCAGCTGAGCTTCAAGAGTTGAAGAAGCAGCTTCAGGAGTTAACAGATAAGAGATTTATCAGGCCCAGTTGTTCACCTTGGGCAGCTCCGATTCTATTTGTTAACAAAAAAAATGGGTCGATGAGGATGTGTATTGACTACAGAGATCTGAACAGAGTGACAGTGAAGAACAGGTATCCCTTGCCAAGGATAGATGATCTGTTTGATCAGTTGAAAGGTGCAGCCGTATTTTCCAAGATCGACTTGAGGTCTGGGTATTATCAGGTCAGAGTAGCTGACAGAGATGTTCCCAAGACAGCTTTCAGGACCAAATATGGGCATTACGAGTTTGTGGTCATGCCATTTGGGTTGACTAATGCTCCAGCGATCTTTATGGATCTGATGAACCGGATGTTTCATGATTGCTTGGACCGGTTGTAGTGGCGTTCATTGATGATATTCTGGTGTATTCCAGGAGTGTGACAGAGCATGAGGAGCATCTCAGATATGTGCTTCAAAGACTAAGAGACAAACAACTGTATGCCAAGTTTTCCAAGTGTGAGTTCTAGCTTGACAGAGTGGCATTTCTGGGTCATGTAGTTTCAGCAGACGGTATTTCAGTGGATCCCAATAAAGTGGAGGCGGTATTGAGTTGGCCAAGGCCGAAGACAGTGAAGGAAGTCAGAAGCTTCCTTGGGTTGGCAGGTTACTACAGGAGGTTTATTGAGGGATTCTCTAGCCTAGTGAGGCCTCTCACTGCCTTGACTAGGAAAGAGGTTCCATTTATATGGTCAGATGAGTGCGAGACACATTTCCAGGAGCTCAAGCATAGATTGACTAGTGCTCTAGTTTTGGCACTACCTCAGGAGGGAGTAGAGTTTGACATTTATACAGATGCGTCCCAACAGGGGATCGGGGCAGTTTTGATGCAGAGTGGTAAGGTCATGGCCTATGCCTCTAGACAGTTGAAAGATCATGAGATGAGATATCCTACCCATGATTTGGAGTTAGCTGTAGTTGTTTTCGCCCTGAAGATTTGGAGACATTATCTTTATGGAGTTAAGTGCAGCATATATTCAGACCATAAGAGTCTGAAATATTTCTTCACCTGAGAGAGCTTAATATGAGGCAGAGGAGATGGCTAAAGCTGGTGAAAGATTATGACTGTGACATCAGATATCATCCGGGGAGAGCCAATGTAGTGGCTGATGCATTGAGTAGGCGAGTAGCCTTATCCAGTCTTTCAGTTCAGTCAGAGCTGCAGTATGAGATTGCCAGAGAGCAGATTGAGATAGTGACTGCAGGATTTTCTAGACTTCAGATCAGATCTTCTCTGTATGATGAGATCAGAGACAGTCAGATGTCAGATAAGTGAACTCAGAGTATGCTTCAGAGGATGTCAGAGAGAGCGGTGCCAGACTTTGATTTCAGAGACGGGATCTTGAGATTCAGGGACAGAGTTTGTGTGCCATAGAGTTCAGAGTTGAGGTAGAAAATTTTGTCAGAGGTGCACAGTACGGTATATTCAGCTCACCCAGGCAGTACCAAGATGTACCAAGATCTCAAGAAAAATTTCTGGTGGTCAGGCATGAAGAAAGACATAGCAGAATTCGTTTTCAGATGTCTGATATGTTAGCAGGTTAAGGCAGAGCATCAGAGACCCTCAGGTTTACTTCATCCCTTGAGTATTCCTGAGTGGAAATGGGAAGATATTTCCATAGATTTCATTTCTGGTCCTCCCAGAGTTCAGAGAGGATTTGATGGTATATGGGTGATAGTGGACAGACTTAGTAAGTCAGCTCATTTTCTGCCAATTAGACAGGGTATGTCTACAGATCAGTTGGGGAGACTAATATCAGAGAGGTGGTCAGACTCCATGGTGTTCCCAAGACTATAGTATCAGACAGAGACTCCAGATTCTTGTCAGCTTTCTGGAGATCATTACAGGAGCCTTGGGGACCAGATTACAGTTCAGTTCAGCTTATCATCCTTAGACAGATGGCCAGACTAAGAGAGTTAATAAGATTCTGGAGGATATGCTCAGAGCCTTTTGTATGGACTTCCAGACCGATTGGGCAGAGTTGATTCCTCTTATAGAGTTCGCGTATAATAACAGTTATCAGGCGATTATTCAGATGGCTCCATTTGAGGCGTTGTATGGTCAGAAGTGTAGATCTCCTCTTCATTGGGATGAGATTGGAGAGAGAGATTCTCTGGAGACAGTTATGGGTCCAGAGATAGTTCAGGGGATGATTGAGCAGATCAGGATCATCAGGCAGAGAATGAAACAGGCCCAGGATCGACAGAAGAGCTATGCAGACTTGAGACGCAGAGAGATTGCATTTTCAATAGGCGACATGGTTTTTCTAAGAGTTGCTCCGTACAGACACGTTTTCAGATTTGGCAGAAAGGGGACGTTGGCCCCGAGATTCATAGGTCCCTATGCGATACTTGAGAGAGTGGGGACAGTTGCCTACAGATTGGCCTTGCCAGCTAGCATGGACAGGATTCAT
>JAJEJH010000387.1:358978-376345 GCA_026122585.1 Anacardium occidentale | reverse complement strand
CTTCAAGGGTGGAAATTCTTCATCCAAATCAACATGCAAAGTCATATAAGCATTCATCCACATGCATTTAACTCATCCATGGCATCAAAACTCATCAAACATGCTGGGAATTTGCGAGAAGAAGTGAAAGAACACTTACCTCTTGCCATGCTTCAGAAAACAAGCTTCAATCAATTATTTCTATGCTCTCTAACCGGATTAGGGGCAACCGACTGTTAGATTTCCTCTCTAGGAATGGGAGCTACAAATGGAAGAGAGAAACTTTGGCTAAAGAGAAAACTTGGGTGAGAAAAATGGCTAAGTTGACCACGGCTCACTTATATATTATGCCATGCACGGTCGTGCATCAATGATGCACGGGCGTGCACAAGGGAAAATGAACTTAATTCATTTCCCGCGTATTCGTACGATCGGATCCTTTCGAAAGGATTCGTACATAGGCCACACACTCTGAAAACTTACCAATTCACCCCTGAACTCTGTTAGACTCTCAATCTCTTACTGAATCTCATTTCTAACCCCGAAACTCTAACCGAAAAGGCTTTCGAAAACTAGGATGCTATATTGTGCACAGAGGCTGATGCGTACAGGCGCTAAAGGTATATAGGCGTTGGATACATAAGTGCACGATAAGCGTAAGCATGTGCGACAAGGTAACGCAAGGCGAGCACACACAGGCGTGCACGAGTAAGGCTAGTTATGCAGGCAAAGCAGAAACTAGGCACTATAGTGCCAAGCAGAAATGTGTTCGATTTGATTGCAAAAACATGATTAGTCTTTCTTGATTATCTCAAAGAGAATGAGAGCAACTTAGATTCATATCAAATGGTTTCTAAGGATAAATTTTATATGAAATAGCTTGAGTCATTCTGTAATTTTCATGAAATTTGTCATAAGTTAATGTTCATATAATTACTTAGATGTAACAAACTTCCATTGAAAATATTGGTTTATATAAAACATTAGGGTTTATTTAAAAGAATGTAAGAGTATTTCAGTATTTAATTTTGGGTTTTTATTATATTCATATAAGGCTTAAAAAGTTGTTCAACTTTGTATACACCTCTTGATTTTGATCATTTTAATTAATAACCATTATTTTATTTTCTAAACTTCATTTCTACCCACATGAATTGTTGGCTTTGGTTAGAGCAAGAAAATGAGGTTATTCACTAGATCCAACAAAATCAAAATTTTTATCAAGATTTGTGTTACAAACCAAAACTTTAAGAACATGAAGAGAGATAGAGTTACAGAACAGAAGAAGAAATAAGAATGAACAAAAGAAGAAGTTTCATGAATCAAAGAAAAAGATGCTCAAAGAAAGAAATAATATCTTTCATTATCATCCTTTATGACATTGTTGAATTCAATTACCATATAAGGGATTGAGCTGATAAAATACATGCTTAACATTTCCTTTTTTATCATCAACAATCTTAATCACTAAATACATCTTTATTGTAAGAGAAATAGCTATTTTAAAATGACATCATAAGAGACAAAAATGAAAATCAAATATAACCATTAAAGAAGTTATTTTCTTTGCTATTGAATGAAAGAGTTTGCTATGCAACAATACCTTTCCCATTGACACCCTTCCCTAAAGGGAAAAATACCAAAAATGACTTCTAATCTCATTAGAGAATTCCCATGTTGTTGTACTTAATGTTTAATTCTGCCATTGGATGAGAAGTTTGATAGCTATAACATTATGCTATTTCACCATTTTTCTATCTAGAATAAGTTTGGGTATAGAGTATCCAAATGAGAAGCCGTAGGGAGAGTAAGGTAGGCTTATATAGAAACATGCACTAGTTTAAGTTACAAAGCGTGGAACACATTGTGAATGACTGTAGCATCGTAGATTCAGAAAAAGCCCTTAGGGGAAGAGTTTTGGGGTTAAAAATGAAATCCAGAAATAGATTGGGAGTCTAGAAGAATTTAGGGGTGAGTTAGTAAGTTTCCAGAGCCTGTGTGGCTTTCGTATAAATTCTTTCGAAAGGATTCGATCATGCGAATATATGAGAAATGAGTAATGACCATTTTCCCATGTGCACGCCCGTGCACCTGCCTTGCACGCCCATGCAAGTGCATTTATATAAAAGTGAGCCAAGAGATTAAGTTTATTTTCTCACCCACTTCAGTCATTTTCCTTTCCTTATTTCAGCAGTAGTTCCTCCCAACCTTAGAGAGGAAATTCAGCCAGTAGTAGCTCCCGATCAAGCTAGAGAGCCAAGAGAATAGTTAGAGAGAAAGGCTTCCAGAGGCAATGGCGCGAGGTAAGTGTTCACTTACTTCTCTTGAGCTTTCCCAGCACGTTTTAATGAGTTGTGATGCTTGGATGAGCTTAATGCATGTTTATATGATGATGATTGTTGTGTGAGATGATGATTTTGCCATCTTTGATCCATGCATGCTTGTTGATTGTGCTTTAGTGAGAGAAAGATGATGCTTCCATGGTAAAATTCTTGAGAAGTGATGCATGTTGAATTTGAGTTGAGTTTCATGCTTGTTGAAGTGCTGGGAATGTGTATTGAAAGTTAATTTGAGATTGATTGTGAAATTGGTGTGAATTATGCATTTTCCAGACGGGTGTTCTTGTTGAAGAACAAGACACACGGCTGTGTACTTGCATGACACGACCGTGTGCCTTTGTTTTTCCAGACACACGCCCGTGTGCACGCTGTGTGCACGACCAGAATAGCAGGAACACGCCCGTGTGTGAGCTTTTTCAGAGAAATTGCTCAGAAATTCCAATAGTATGCACGACCAGACGCACAACCAGTGCACGACCCCGTGCATCTGGGCACACGCCCATGTGTGTCTCACGCACGCCCGTGCGCCAGTCAAGTTTTCCAGAAAAGCATGAAAATAGTATAAAATGAGAAATAAAACATGGGTAATCAGTTTAATGGCTAAATTACATCAGATATGCATCAGATAAGTAAAAATTCAGATAATAAAGCTACATATGCATACCATAGCATGACATGCAGCATGAGAGAGGATTAAGAGATCCGAATTTAGTAGTATTCAAAACCTGATGTACGGGTAAGAGTATGGGTGAACTTGAGGGGGCATTCGTGGGATTCAACTTTTTGACACTAGTCAGATTGTTCAACATTCAGATTCAGCCTTCTGACACTAGTCAGATCGTCCAGCACAGTATATTCAGCTTTCTAGCTAGTAGCTAGACTGTTTAGCCCACATGGCTAGGATGCCGAATCCCTGTGTTCACCAGTCTGATCAACACAACAGGTACCTTCGGGGACATAGAGATATTCAGATGCATGCATCCACAGTATTTTCAATTAGCATGACATGACGTACACATCATGACATGAATAATATTGATATCAGTAAATGAATGAGATTCAGATAATCAGATTAATCAGTTTCAGATTCCAGCAAGCACATAGATGTATGAATAGGACCGAGGCCAGGTATGTTTGTGAATGTATATTGCTTGTTTGGGTTTTGAGGGAAGTAAGGAATGCTTACTGGGTGATCTTTATCACTCATTCCCCCCATTCTTCTTTCCTTTTCAGGTATTCGTGTTGTTACCGAGGAACGGGTGGTTCAAGGCTAGCGGGAGAGGGCCCACACCACAGTTTTCAGTATGTATATTTCAGTTTTGGACCTGTTGGGTCATATGTAACTTTTGTATATAATCAGACGTACTGAACAACATGTATATATATGAAAAGGCCATTATGGGCTCATGATGTATTTCAGTGTATGATTTCAGCTTCCGCATGTGTACAGATATATTGTAGCAGTTTTAGTTTTATTTTCGTAGGATTCCTATTACGGGTACCCGTATTTTCAGATTATTAATAAAAAACACCTCAGTATTCAGCAGCAGGGGTACTCGTGGCGACGGGTCCTACATTATTGGTATCAGAGCAGTTTTCTATGCCATTTCAGTAGAGATTTGAGCTTGTAAGTGTGTGGTGCCTATTTTCTCTCCTTCACAGCCATCGTCCAAACCCTCCTCACAGCACAAGTCAGGTATTTATTTCCAGCTATATGTGTTATGTGTTTCTAGCCCCCAGTTTGTTGTGATGCTATAGATAGAGAGGAGTATATCCCTAGAGATTTAGATGAGACAGATAATAGTTCCCCCATCCGTCCTATAAGTGTTAGTGATAGGCGGCGATCTTAGAGTACCTCCCATGTGTCTATGAGACCAGAGCAGTTGAGAGAAATGATTGGGGATGTAGTCAGAGAGAGTTTTCAGCAGGCTGGTGTGAGAAATATTCCTGAACCAATGAGAGTTACTCCTCCCCAGCATGAGAGTTATTAGATTCTGATGAGAAGACATTCTCAGTCTCAGTATCAGTCACAGCCCCAGTTTCAGCCCCAGTCACAGTATCAGCATCAATCTCAGCCTCAGCCTCAGCCTCAGCCTCAGCCTCAGCCTTAGTCTCAGTCAGTTAGAGACAAATATTAGTATCCAACTGGTTATATAGAGTACAGTCAGAGTATGAGTACAGTGACAGCTGGTACTAGTTCTTTAGAGAGACTTTTTTCATCCGATCTACGATCTGCCAGGGTCATTTCAGCCAGTAAAATTTAGTGGATCCAGAGATCCAACAGTGGCAGAAGAGTGGGTAGAGTCAGTAGAAAGTGTGATGGGTCTCTTCACATTATCAGAGATAGAGAAGGTCAGATATACAGTGTTTCTTTTGAGAGGTGATGCCAAGGTTTGGTGGGGTCTAGCCAAGACCTCCATTAATGAAGAACAGTTGACTTGGGTAGAATTCAAACAGCTTTTTGATGCAGAGTACAAGAGTACAGAGATGGTGTATACCAAGGCCCAGGAGTTTATTGATCTGACTTAGGGGTCCAACTCAGTTAAAGAGTATGCCACCCAATTTAATGCTTTGGCAAGATTCATCCCGAGTTTGACAGGGACAAAGATGGGCAGAGTTCAGAAATTTATCCATAGCTTGTACCCTGTTATAGCCAAGGATGTGATGACAAGAGCAGATCCTCCTTAGAGATTCAATGATGCATTGGGGAGAGCACTCAGATCAGAGATTGGTCTTCAGAGGATGGGTGCTATGAGTAGAGCATCTGAGAGGACAAAGGATAGAGACAGAGGTAAGAGGTCGATGTCAGCCAAGAGATCAGTCAGAGGTTTTCAGAGTCAGAGATAGAGACTTGCACCCCAGCCACCACAGTATCCCAGATGTGGCAGACACCATCCAAGGGAGTGTTTAGCCGGCCAGTTATTGTTGCCATCAGCCAGGGCACATGATGCCAGCATATCCAACCAGAGGTGAAGCTGGTATTGGGCCAAGCAGAGGTGGAGTTGGTCAGTTCAAAGGCCGACGAGGTCCACCCAGAGGTGGAGTTAGAGCAGAGAGGGGTGGAGCAGACATTCCCAAAGCTGGTGGTAGAGCACTTGAGGGAGGTGTTGGTCCTTCAAGAGTAGGCGGAGACAGAGCCAGAGTTTATGCTATTCGTCAGAAGTAGACATAGGCCATTTCCCATGTAGTAACCGGTCAGTTACTTTATTTTGATACTCCTTTGTTTGCACTTATTGATTGTGGAGCCATACACAGCTTTGTACCCTGGAGTGTAGTGGAAAGATTAAGAGTTGGCCCTAGTGTGGCCAGTAGGAGTATCTATGTAGAAATGCTAGATGGGGGTTTTGTGTTGAGTGACAGAGTCCTCCTAGATCAGAAGATAGAGATTATGGGTAGACAGATGATGATTGATTTGATTCTGTTGGAGTTAGTAGATTTTGACATGATATTGGGAATAGATTTCTTGGGAAGATACAATGCAGAGATAGATTATGGAAGGAAGAAAGTGAGATTCCACATAGGCCCTGATCAGTTTGTGTTTGGTGAGGGCAGAGTCGATAGCATGATGATCTCTTGTATCTAGGTGAGTAGATTGATGAGACAGGGTTATGTGGGATACTTGACCAATGTAGTATGCAGCAGTTCAGTAGGTCTGAGTATCGAGGAGATGCCAGTAGTCAGAGATTTTTCAGATATCTTTCCAGATGAGTTACCAGGGTTACCTCCTGACAGAGAGTTAGAGTTTAGTGTCGAGTTTCTTCCTGGTACGGATCTAATCTCTAAGACTCTGTATCGGATGACTCAAACTGAACTCCAAGAGTTAAAGAAACAGCTTCAGGAGCTTACAGTTAAGAGATTCATCAGGCCCAGTTGTTCACCTTAGGGAGCTCCGATTTTATTTGTTAAGAAGAAAGATGGGTCGATGAGAATGTGTATCGACTACAGGGAGCTTAACAGAGTGACAGTGAAAAACAAGTATCCCCTGCCAAGGATTGATGACCTCTTTGATCAGTTGAGAGGTGCAGTTGTATTTTCCAAGATTGACTTGAGATTGAGTTATTATTAAGTCAGAGTGACAGATAGAGATGTTCCCAAGACAGCTTTCAGGACCAGATATGGGCATTATGAGTTCGTGGTCATGCCATTTGGGTTGACTAATGTTCCAACGATCTTTATGGATCTGATAAACCGGGTGTTTCATGATTGTTTGGACCGGTTCGTAGTGGTGTTCATTAATGACATTCTGGTGTATTCCAAAAGTGTGGCAGAGCATGAGAAGTACCTCAGATATGTGCTTCAGAGACTAGGGGATAGACAGTTGTATGCTAAGTTCTCCAAGTGCGAGTTCTGGCTTGATAGAGTAGCATTTTTGGGTCATGTAATTTCAGCAGGCGACATTTCAGTGGATCCCAGCAAGATAGAGGCAATTTTGAGTTGGCCAAGGTCGAAAACAGTAAAAGAGGTACAAAGCTTCCGTGGGTTGGTAGACTACTACAGGAGGTTTATTGATGGATTCTCTAGCCTAGTGAGGCCTCTCACTGCCTTGACTAGGAAAAAGGTTTCATTTGTATGGTCAGATGAGTGCGAGGCACGATTTCAGGAGCTTAAGCAGAGGTTGACCAGTGCTCCAGTTTTGGCACTACCTCAAGAAGGGGTAGATTTTGATATATATACAGATGCATCCCATCAGGGGATGGGGGTAGTTCTGATGTAGAGTAGTAGGGTCATTGCCTATGCCTCTAGACAGTTGAGAGATCATGAGATGAGATACCTTACCCACGACTTGAAGTTAGCAGCAGTTGTATTCGCCTTAAAGATTTGGAGACACTATTTATATGGAGTCAGATGCAGCATATATTCAGACCATAAGAGTTTAAAATATTTCTTCACCTAGAGAGAGCTTAATATGAGACAGAGCAGATGGTTAAAGCTGGTGAAGGATTATGACTGTGACATCAGATATCACCCAGGGAGAGCCAATGTAGTGGCTGATGCATTGAGTAGGCGAGTAGTCGTATCCAGTCTTTCAGTTTAGAGAGAGATGTAGTATGAGATTGCCAGAGAGTAGATTGAGATAGTAACTACAGATTTCTTCAGACTTCAGATCAGATCTTCTTTGTATGATGAGATCAAAGACAGTCAGATGTCAGATGAGTGGACTCAGAGTATGATTCAGAGGATGTCAGAGAGATCAGTGCTAGATTTTGAGTTCAGAGATGAGATCTTGAGATTCAGAGACAGAGTTTGTGTGCCACAGAGTTCAGAGTTGAGGCAGAAAATTTTGTCAGAGGTGTATAGTATGGTGTATTCAGCACACCCAGGCAGTACCAAGATGTATCAGGATCTCAAGAAGAGTTTTTGATGGTCAGGCATGAAGAAGGACATAACAGACTTTGTTTCCAGATGTCTGATATGTCAGCAGGTTAAGGCAAAGCACCAGAGACCCTCAAGATTACTTCATCCCTTGAGTATTCCTGAGTGGAAGTGGGAAGATATTTCCATGGATTTCATTTCAGGTATTCCTAGAGTCCAAAGAGGATTTGATGGTATATGTGTGATAGTGCACAGATTGAGCAAGTCAGCTCATTTCCTGCCAGTCAGACAGGGCATGTCTACAGACCAGTCAGACAGGGCTTGTCTCGGCCCTATTCATACATCTATGCGTTTGCTAGAATCTGAAACTGCTTATCTGATTATCATTCATTTACTGATATCATTATCATTCATGTCATGATGTGTATGTCATGTCATGCTAACTGAAAATACTGTAGATGCATGTATCTGAATATCTCTATGTACCCGAAGGTACCTGCTGTGCTGATCAGACTTGGTGAACACCAGGATTCGGCATCCTGGCCGTGTGGGCTGAACAGTCTAGCTACTGGCTAGAAAGCTGATTATACTATACTGTACGATCTGATTGGTGTCAGAAGGCTGAATCTGAAATGTTGCTGAATATTCTGACTGGTGTCAGAAAGTTGAATCCCACAGATGCCCCCTCGAGTTCACCCATACTTTTACCCGTACATCAGGTTCTGAATATTGAATACTACTGAATTCAGATCCAATGATCCTCTCTGAAGCTACATGTCATGCTATAGTATGCATATGTAGCTTTATTATCTGAATCTCTGCTTATCTGATGTTTATCTGATCTTTTAAACTGAATTTTGATGCTTAACTAATCATTTTATAATTTATTTCTGGAAAACTACTGCTGCACGGGCGTGTGGGCGAGGCACACGGGCGTGCATGACTCATACACAGGCGTGCATGTCATGGACACACAGGCGTGTGCCCAGACGCACGGGACCGTACGTTGGTCGTGCGACTGACCGTGCAAGATACTGGAATCTGGGCAATTTCTCTGAAACAGCAAGCACACGGGCGTAGCCCTCAGGACACACGGGCATGTGTCTGCTATTCGACCCGTGCACACAGCGCGCCCACGGGCGTGCATCTGGAAAAACAAAGGCACACGGCCGTGCCATACAGGCACACGGTCATGCGTCTTGTTCTTCAACAAGAGCACGACCTAGAAAATGCACAAAATCTTATCCATTTCTCAATCAATCACCAATTCACTTTAAACACATTTTCCCAGCATCTCAAACAACACATTTCAAGAATTCATTTCTACATGCATCAACCATCATGGATTCTACCATGGAAGCATCAACTTTGTCTCACTTAACACATTCAAACTTGCATGCATGGATTCAAGGATAGCAATTTCATCAATTCACGCCACAATTCTCATCAAATAAGCATGCACAACTCATCAACATGTCAAGCATCAAGATCAATCAAGGCAAGCTAGGAAAACTCAAGGAAAAGGTAAGCGAACACTTACCTCGCGCCATTGCCTCTGAAAGCTTTCTCTTAATCTAATTTCTTGGCTCTCTAGCTTGATCAGGAACTACTGGAGGTGACACTTCTTCTCTAAGATTGGGAGCTGCTGAAATAAGAGAGAAAAGTTTGGCTAAAATGAAAGTTGGGTGAGAAAATGACTCATTTCTCTCGGCTTTCTTTATATACTCATGCCTTGCACGGGTGTACATCCAAGGTGCACAGGCGTGCACAAGGGAAAATGGATTTAATTTATTTCCCATGCATTCGTATGATCGAATCCTTTCGAAAGGAATCATACGAAAGCCACACAGGTTCAAAAAACTTACTAACTCACCCCTAAACTCATCTAGACTCCCAATCTCTTTCTGAATTTCGTTTATATCCCCAAAACTCTTCCCCTAAGGGCTTTTCTAACCTGGGATGCTACATATATGATGATGATTGTTGTGTGAGATGATGATTTTGCCATCTTTGATCCATGCATGCTTGTTGATTGTGCTTTAATGAGAGAAAGATGATGCTTCCATGGTAAAATTCTTGAGAAGTGATGCATGTTGAATTTGAGTTGAGTTTTATGCTTGTTGAAGTGTTGGGAATGTGTATTGAAAGTTAATTTGAGATTGATTGTGAAATTGGTGTGAATTATGCATTTTTCAGACGGGTGTTCTTGTTGAAGAACGAGACACACGACCGTGAGCCTGTATGGCATGACCGTGTGCCTTTGTTTTTCTAGACACACGCCCGTGTGCACGCTTGTGCACAACCAGAATAGCAGACACACGCCCGTGTGTCCTGATAGACACGCCCGTGTGTGAGCTTTTTCAGAGAAATTACCTAAAAATTCCAGTAGCATGCACGACCAGACGCACGACCAGTGCACGACCCCGTGCGTTTGGGCGCACGCCCATGTGCCCTTGCCCTGCACGCCCGTGTGCTTTGCTCACACGCCCGTGCGCCAGCCAAGTTTTCCAGAAAAGCATGAAAAGAGTATAAAATGAGAAATAAAGCATGAGTAATCAGTTTAATAGCTAAATTGCATCAGATATGCATCAGATAAGTAGAAATTCAGATAATAAAGCTGCATATGCATACCATAGCATGACATGCAGCATGAGAGAGGATCAAGAGATCTAAATTCAGTCATATTCAGAACCTGATGTACGAGTAAGAGTATAGGTGAACTCGAGGGGGCATCCGTGGGATTCAGCTTTCTGACACCAGTAAGATTGTTCAGCATTCAGATTCAGCGATCTGACACTAGTCAGATCGTCCAACATAGTATATTCAACTTTCTAGCCAGTAGCTAGACTGTTTAGCCCACATGGCCAGGATGCCTAATCCTTGTGTTCACCAGTCTGATCAGCACAGCAGGTACCTTTGGGTACATAGAGATATTCAGATGCATACATCAACAGTATTTTTAGTTAGCATGGCATGACATACACATCATGACATGAATAATATTGATATCAGTAAATGAATAAGATTCAGATAATCAGATTAATCAGTTTCAGATTCCAGTAAGCACATAGATGTATGAATAAGGCCGAGGCCAAGTATGTTTGTGAATGTATGTTGCATGCTTTGATTTTGAGGGAAGTAAGGAATGCTTACTGGGTGATCTTTATCACTCATTCCTCTTCTTCTTCCTTCCTTTTCAGGTATTCGTGCTGTTACTGAGGAGCGGGTGGTTCGAGGCTAGCGGAAGAGGGCCACACCACAGTTTTTAGTATGTATATTTCAGTTTTGGACCTATTGGGTCATATATAACTTTTGTATATAATCAGATGTACAGAACAACATGTATATATATGAAAAGGCTATTATGGGCTCATGATGTATTTCAATGTATGTATTTTAGCTTCCGCATGTGTACAGATGTATTGTAGCAGTTTTAGTTTTATTTTCGTAGGATTCCCATCGCGGGTACCCGTATTTTTAGATTATTAATAAAAAACACCTCAGTATTCAGCAGCAGGGGTACTTGTGGCGGCGGGTCCTACAATGACATCTAAAGGTAAGTGAACTTGGTAAGCAACAGACTCAATTTTATCAAGCACTCGAAAAGACCAAAATAACATGATTGTAATTTGACATTCCTTTAATGCATGGTAGATTGATCATATGGTTGAAGTTTGATGTCCAATTTGGAATGTCTTTTCAATTTATTTTATATCAGTTATTTGTTTCATACAAGTTTGTGCTTTGAGGAGTTGGCACTTAAGTAATTGGATAATGGATTTATGGTCCTGTCGGAAGCTATCTATGACAGTATCATCAAAGTCATAGGGAAAATAAAGGACATGGGGTGGGGGTAGGTAACCATAGAGAGCCTCAGAAAGGGTCATTTGAATCCTAGTATGATGGGAAGTGTTATACCAATATTTGACTAAAAATAACCATTGAACATAAGTGTAAGGGATGTTTCCTATCATGCAGCAGAGATAATTTTTTAGACAATGATTTGTAATCTTGGTTTGACCATCTACTTGAGTATGATAAACTATAGAAAATTGTAGCTGAAATCCTTGAAGGCAAAAAATTTCTTGCTAGAATTTGCTCAAAAAAATAAGATCACGATCATTGGTAATTATGCTTGACATTGCATGGAGTTTGAAAAAATCTTCAAGAAAGGCAGGGGCTACTATAGAAATCGAGAATGGATGATTAAGGCTGATGAAATGAGCATACTTGGTCAAACAATCAACCACAACAAAAATGATAGATTTCTTATGGGATTTTGGAAATCCCTCAAAAAAGTTTATTATAATATTGGTGAACACTCTAGAAGGGATAGTAAGTGGTTGGAGAAGGCCTAGAGAGGCCATATTTTTAGGTTTAAACCTTTGACAAACCTAACAAATTCAAAAAAAAAAAAAAAAAATTGGACATCATCCCAAAGTCCTTTCAATGCATAATAGATTGCAAATTCTTTACTGTCTCATAAACCCTTTAATGACCTTTTAAAGCTGAGTCATGGAAAAGCCTTAAGAGTTGTAATCGAAGGTCAGGAACTTTGCCCACTACCATACATCCTTTCCTTTTTAATGTGCTTGATTATCATGAGTAATGTGCATAAAAGAATGGATTATATTGCTTAGCTAAAATGACAGACTCAATATAAATATCAGTTTATCATGTATCTTCAATTCATTAGACTAATTCAGATGAAAAAAGAACATGTAACATTCTGAGATTATAATGTCTTATTTAGCTAAAAATCAGGGTTAAAAGTAAGACTTTATAATAAGAAATAGAGTTGAAAGGGTTTAGAGATAAATAGTCATTTAGAGGCTATATATGGTATGTGCATAGGTCTCTTTGAGAGACTTTTCTATGTATAGATAAAAAAAATTAGAAATCTATGATTTTCTTAAAGCACGATCATGTATTCTCTGGATACACAATCATGCATCCCTTTAGTTTTGCATTGTCATATATAAAGCAGATTTTCTTCCATTTTTAGATAAAACTTTACCAAAATTTCTTCTTCCTTTCAAAGAACCCTAATCTAAGAGTTGAGGGAGGGAGAGTAAACTAGAGTAGGCAACCAAGCTAGAGATTGAGCAAAAGTTAAAGAGATAAAGATCATCCATAGCCAAAAAAAGGTAAGTCTTTCCTTACCTTTCCTTTGTTTTTCCAAAACCTATGGTTGCTGTTTTATTCATGTATTTATGTTTAATGCATGTTCTATGATTGATAGCATGTAAATATGAAGGGTGTATGTGATTACTAGTAATTTTAGTGAAGTTTTGATGAGTAGAAACATGTATGTTTTCAAGTAAAGGTTATATATTTTAAAGATTGATTTGATAATAATTGATGAAATAAATGATGCAATTATGAGTAAAGTAGTATAATGTTCATGTATTGATAGTTGAGTAAATTTGTTTGAGGCTTGGTTAAGGTTGCTTTTGGATCTGTAAATTTCATATATCATTTTACAAAACAGAGCATGATGTATAACCATGCGATTGATAAACATGTAACTATGTAGTCAAGTTTCTTTAATTTCACAATTGGGTATATACATACATGACTGAAGCCAAAAAGAAAATGTCCAATTAGGACTTGACTGTGTGACTAGGGTCACGGTTATGTACTTGCACCAGTTTAGCAAGATCGTGTATGCAAAGTCACGACTATGTATCTATACTAGTCTTACATGACTATGCAATACAGAGTCACGCCCGTGTACTAAGGCACGACCATAGGTTATGAGGGTGTATAGAAGTCCCTATTACAAGTCTCTGTATACTACTATTTATCATTATTATTAATATTATACTAACAACTTATGGCCTGTAATAGGAATACCAATAGTAAAAACTACTATTGAATTAAAATTTTGTATACGAAAGCCTCAAACACACAATAATAATAATATTGTGTGGGAAATACTGTACATATGTTGAAACTACTAATTATCTTATTATTATAAAACATATTATACATAGGATACATATTAATGGTATACTACATATATATGCATGATTAAAACTATATAAAAACATGTGAGCCACTAACATGCTAACTACTGCCAAGCAGTATCCCAAAACTCCCAGCTTTCTAGTCTCTAATTCAGCCTTAAAGAATCATTAACCTACAAAGGAAGAAACAAAGAAGGGTGAGTGATAATATCACTTCGTAAACATTTCTTATCTCTAACAGAAGTAGGTTTCAAGCTTAATCTTGTTTTATGACTTATCATAATATATTCTAGTTTAACATTCTCTTTATTATCTTTTCTCATAATATTTTATATATCTGTTATATCATTGTTTTTATTTGGTTCTGTTTCTCATGAAATGTTGCATATAACATAATGTGAGAGTGTTGATATCATGTTAATATTGGAAGTCATAAAGATTTACCCTTGGGCTTATTCTCTGAAAACACTTTTGAAATAATAACTATAATCTAAAGATCTAGAATATATACATATCGTATATACATGAAAGTTGTATATGAAAATACTATATTTGAAAATAACTATTATGTTGGCTAGACTGATGAATATAGGATTCAACACCCTGGTTGTATAATTTTAATGCTACTAAAATCTACTGATACACAACTAACACTCTTTCTAACGAGCTTAGTTAATGATCATGTTTTCTTTAATAGACATTGGTTTTCTTCTTTAACGAGTGTACGAACTTACAAGTGCTCCCTCATATTCACCCCTAACTAATATCTAAAATATTATATATTTATACTTTAAAACATGTTATTTGATTCGTGGATCCCTTTTTGAAAACATTGGTATGACATTTCATGTTAAATGATGTTATTCATACATGATACTCTGTTTTCTCTTGATATTAATAAGTTCTGTATACTTAAAAGTGGCTTAGGAATGTTTTACAACTTGTTCTATGTCTTTGTCTTGGTGCACCAGTGTATGATGCTTACCACACGGTGATGCATAGAGATGTACAAGGTTGTGCATGAAAGCATGCGTTGGTCGTGCTAACATCAATGAATTTCTTGTAATTTCTTGGCTTATGGCATAAATGTGTAGTATAAGGCACACAATTATGCATGAAAGCACATAAAGTGTCCTACACTTGCACAAGCATGCAACAACTCATATAACACTCTCGTGTCTTACTTATATTGGCATGTAAAATTAGGAATAAGCATACGGTCATGCTCTCGCTCACATGGTCCTGTATCTAGGTTTTCTAGGCATGTACGGCTATAAACATGACTGTGGCATGACGGAAATAAGGTTACATAATCGTGTACCTGTAGGTACACAGTTATGCAATTGAATTAAATTCTATAATATGTGTTTGAAGACTTAGAAAATCTTAACTATTCTCAACCCAAGCATTTCAAGTCTCAATCAAATAGTTCAATAAGCTCAAGCATCAGCAATAATATATATATATTTATCAAACCATATCAAAATCATGCAAAACATGCCATATTTCTCAGTAAGAAGCATGAAGCATATGTATACAGACATATACGCATATTTCATAAAATCATTATCTTGACACTCAAATAAGCTAAGCAAGCATCAACCAAACAACCAATGTCATCAAAGCTCAAATAATAGAGAGTATATGCTATTAAACAAGGTGAAAGAGGTTAGGAAACACTTACCTCTAGTCATGACTTTTGAATCTCTCTCTCTAATTGGCTTAGACTTTCTAATCTGGTGTTGGACTATTGAAAAATCATTCTCAATGGCTACTTTAAGGTTCATTAAGGAAGAAGAAGAAGAAAAAGTTGATGAAAGGAAATAAGAAAATCTGAAGAATAAATGTATATATGGCTATGCACTACGATACATGGTTGTACGCCTAAGGCATATAGTTGTGCGTCAAGGAAATCTCAGATTTCCTTCATCTTTTGTACCATACATGAAATATTCACTTAAAGAATGCCCATGCACATGACATAAGTAGCTTTTAAATGACTATTTTACCTCTAAACCCTCTCAACTCTAATTTCTATTATCAAATCTTGCTTTTAACCTTGATTTTTAGCCTAGAAAGACCATTCTAACCTTGGACTATTTCATCTCTCCCCCTTAAATAAAATATTATCCCTGAATGTACCTAAACAACCTAGTTATCTCTTTCTCATCTTAGACTCAACCTCCCAAGTAACCTCTTCAAGCTTTTAACTCTTTCACATAACTTTAACTAATGAAAACTCTTTATTCCTAAGGGTTTTCACTCTTTAATCCAAAATCTAAATTGGTCTCTCCTAGTAACTCAAGTCATCTATTAAATCTAGATCCTGAATCTCTAACATATGAAAAAGATCTCTTATATATTTCCTCAAATGAGATACATGAAAAACATTATAGATTTTTTCCATACTCACTGGTAAGACCAATTTATAAGTAACTTTGCCTACTCACTCTAAAACCTCATAAGCATCAATGAACCTTGAAGCCAACTGACCTTTCTTATCAAATCTCAGCATATATTTGTAAGAAGTGACTCTTAAAAATATATGGTCACCAACCTCAAACTCAATCTCTCTACGTCTCTAATCTACATAGCTTTTTTAACGATCCTAAGCCAATTTAATTCTCTATCTGATAACTCTAATCTAATCTAACATTATCTTATTCATCTTTGGTCCTAGTGTTGTCTTTAAAGAATCTTTCTCACTAATTTCATCACACTACAGTGAAGATCTGCACTTTCTACCATATAAATAATGTCTTCAAATCTTCAAAGCAAAAACTATTGCAGCTAACTCCAAATCATGAGTATGACATCTCAACTTATAGTCATTTAAGTACCTAGAGGTATAGGTAATTACCTTACCACACTATATTAACACAGTTTTAATCCTTAGTGAGAAGCATTTGTGTAGATATCAAAATCAATTCCCTCTTGAAGGGCTAACATTGAAATTCTGGTCAATCTCTACCTTAACTTTTGAAACCAAGTGTCATACTCCTTGGTCTAAACAAAAATTATCTCTCTTTAAGTCAAACCAAGTGTCTTATTATACTTGAGAACCCTTTAATGAATCTCTAATAATATCCAACTAAATCGACGAAACTCTTTACCTAATTAGTTGTCCTTAGCTTAGGATAACCTCTACCTTGCTTGAATATATAGAAATACTAGCTATTGATACTATGTACCCAAGAAAAGCCACACTATCCAACCAAAACTCGTACTTGAAAAACTTGGCATAAAGCTACCAATTTCTCAACCTCTAAAGGACAAATCTCAAATGCTCCTCATGCTCCTTTATACTTCTTAAGTAGACCAAAATGTCATTGATAAACATAACAATGAATCTATTTAGACAATCTTGTAATACTTGATTCATCAAGTCTATAAATATAGCAGGAGCATTTGTCAACCTAAAACCTCGTACTAAAGGTAATTTTAGGTATATCTTTATCTACTACTCTCACTTGATGATACCTAGATCTCATATCTATCTGTAGAATCTATACATATTCTCAAGGACCTATCTTTTTTCTTCACAAATAATATAGGAGTGCCTCAATAAGAACAACTTGGTCAAATAAACCTTTTGTCTGTTAGCTCATAAAGCAACTTCTTCAACTCCTTATGTTCTATTAGAGTCATCTAATACCGAACCTTAGAAATAAAAGTTATACTACAAAGCAATTCAATATAGAACTCTATCTCCCTCTCTAGAGGTAACCCTAGTAACTCATCAAAAAATATATTTAAAAATTCTCTTA
>JAJEJH010000387.1:229543-358963 GCA_026122585.1 Anacardium occidentale | reverse complement strand
ACTGAACCTTAGAAATAAAAGTTATACTACAAAGCAATTCAATATAGAACTCTATCTCCCTCTCTAGAGGTAACCCTAGTAACTCATCAAAAAATATATTTAAAAATTCTCTTACCACAAACATATTTTCGCTACTTGACCTACCTAAACTATTACATACTACATTAACCAAGTATTTTATACAACCTTTACTCAGTAACCTCATTGCCTAAATATAGGAAATAAGTATAGTTTCCACTCCACCATTTTCAAAAATAAATTGATTAGAGTCTAACTGTAGTCTAACCTTTTTTCTCCCACAGTCTATCTTTAACCTGTAGTTACTCAAGAAATCTATATTTAAGATCATATTAAAATCAGCTAATTATGATATGATTAGATCTATCCTCAATCTTCTACCCATAATCACTATCTCCTAGCCTACTAGTACCCTATTACTCAACACTATATCTTCATTTGGCAAATTAATACAAATACTCTTATCCATCATACTAGGAATCAACCTTAATATTTGTACCATTCCTCTAGACATGAAGTTATATGTGGCACTACAATCAATTAACATATATAAAAAAGTATCAAAGAAAAATAACTGATTGATAACTGCATGTGGAGTGGCTTCTGTCTGATCTCACCTTACTATAAAAATTTTAGCTTTACCTCCACTACTTAGTAGACCGATACCTTTCCTAAGTGCACTAGCACCACCTCTACCTATTCCATTGCCTCTGCTAGTTGAACTAAGAACATTTATACTTGATCTTGCTCCTCCTATAGATGGTCCAACTTTTCCAGTGGATAGGTATTTAAATAATTTATGCCCTGGCTATCGATATCTGAAGCACACAATCTACCCTGTGAGGTACTCTCCTGGATGCCTCTTACTACAATTCTACACACTAGTAACTCTACTATCTACTTCCTTCCTCAGATTGACTTTTTGGACTACATTGGTTTCTTACCTCTATCTTTATCTCTATTTAAACCTTCATCAGAACTTTTTTTCTACTGGTTTAGAGAAAACACCTATTTTTTACAAGTAAACCTTAGACCTCAAGGCTTTCCTTAAAGTAACACTGAACCTCTACAGGAGAGACGATCCTATCATCATATCTTTGGCAATGGTAGGGTACAGTCTATGCACAAACTTTTACACTTTAATCAACTTTGAATCTACCATGTTAGGAATAAACCTTACCAATAAATTAAACCTAATGGCATAGTCCTTAATCAAACTTATCTCTTGAGACGGCTCTATAAACTCTTGGGCTCTAGCATGAACCATATCAATATTATAGTACTTCTCATCAAATAATCTTTGAAACTCTACCCAAGATAAACTTTCATCATCAACTAACATCTCTGCAAGGTTCTACCACATCCTCATGTCACCTTTAAGCATGTATGTAGCATATCTAACTCTCTCTTTGTCTATGATAAAAAATAGTCTTATAGCACTCTTAGCTGACTCATTCCAATCTTTTGTTGTTGGATCTCTAGAACCATTGAACTTAGGCAGTTGATGCACTCTAAGCAAACTGTAAATTGGATATAGCCTTTTATGCCTACTAGTACTCGTTGTATCTATGACTTAACTTTGACCCATCTAACGGTTGAACCCTAACATTTGGTAAGTCTTTCTTCTGATCATAATACCCTTTATCTAACCCCTAATAGGCCTCATCTTTGACTAGCTCATGATTTCTTACCCTGTTTGCATGTTAAAGTCCTTCTCTTAACACCTTTATAACTACTTCTCTTATATCTACTAGTCTAAGAAATACCTAAAAGTGCTAAGATCTCTTATTCTCACTTGTCCTTATAGGCCTAATTGAGGCACTACTCTTAACTACTATGAATTTAGGTAGGTAGAATCTCCTAACTAGAGAATCATAAATATAGGAGGGTTAATATTGAAAATAAAGCTAAATCTCATATTAATATACTTACATTAAGAGGATACGAGCAATGGTTATTAGGATACGTTGGATTTGGCTCATGCAGTGTTAGAAAATGATGTATGTGAAAACACATATTCCTAAGCATGTAGTTTAGATCTACTCTGATACCAACAACTACATGAGTCCCCACTACTAGCTATTGTATACTACTATTTATTATCATTATTAATATTATACTAAAACTTATGGCCTGTAGTAGGGATACATATAGTATAAACTACTACTGAATTAAAATTGTTCATACAAAAGCCTCAAACACACAATAATAATAATATTGTGTAGGAAATACTATACATATGTTGAAACCACTAATTATCTTATTATTATAAAATGTATTATACATAGTACAAATTAATGATATAGCCACTGATATTCCAACTACTGCCAGACAGTATCCCAGAACTTCTAGCCTTCTCATCTTCAACTTAACCCCCAAACAATCACTAACTTGTAAAGGAGGAAACAAAGAAAGGTGAGCCATAAAATCACTCAGTAAGCATTTCCCATCTCTAACAGAAGCAAGTTTCAAGCTTAATCTCATTTCATGACTTGTCATGTTATATTCTAGTTTAGCATTCTTTTCATTATCTTTTCTCATAATACTTTCTATATTTGTTATATCTTTATTTTTATTTGGTTCTGTTTCTCATGAAATACTGTATATGACATGATATGAAAGTGTTGATGTCATGTAAATGCTAAAAGTCATAAAGATTTACCCCTGAGTTTGTTCTTTGAAAACACTTTCTAAAACAGTGGCTAGAATTCGAAGATTTTAAATAGATACATAATATATATATATATATATATATATGTAAACTGTATCTGGAAATAGCTGTTATGTTGGCTAAACTGATGAATACAAAGATTCGACACCTTGACTATATAAATTCAATCCTATTGAAATATACTGATGCATAATCAGTATTCTTTCTAACGAGCTTGGTTAATAACTGTAATAGCCTAAGGATAGAACTGTCCATTTAAGCTTTTAAATCAAAGGCAAAAATGATATTTCTTGATAAAAAGTAGATATAAGAGAGTTCAATGGTAGAATAGTCATTTATAATCCATTTGTGGCTTATACGTGGGTATTATTGGGAGAATATTCCATGTGTAATGAGAAAAGAAAGGAAATTGAGATTTCCATTACACACATGACCTTATGTCATGTTATTTAACTATATATACACTTTATATTTTCTAGACACGTAGTTCCCAGCCTTCATCTTCTCTTTCTTCTTTATTTTCCAGTAAACCCTAGAATTGAAAAAGATCAACCAGTCCCTTAGCTTTAGATTAGAGATCCAGAAGCCCCTAGAGAGATAAAGTAAGCTTTCATGGCTAAACGTAAGTGTTCTCTTATCTTTTTCACCTTGTTTCATAACATGTCTTGCTGTTTTGAGTTCTTTAGAAACATTACTACTTGTTTAAAGCTTTATTAGCATGATTGGTTGATGAGATTATGCTTTAATGAATGATTGTTGAGATATCATTGAGAAATTTGTTTTGGTTGTGCTTGATGCCTTATCTAGAGAGATATGTGTATTTAGTATGATTTTGGTGAGATTTGATGATTATCTATGTGGTTCTTTATGCTTTGAGCCTATTGTCATGCTTGATTAAGATTGGAAAGTGTTGGATAAGAATTAAGTTAGGATTTCTTGATTTTTAGATGTTATCTATAGAAATCGAGTAGAACACACGATCGTATGTCTATGGGTACACGCTTATATGGCCTCATTTTTGTATGAACATAGCTTTGCATGGCATCTATTTGTACCTGAAAAACCTAGACACACGTTCGTGTGACCGATGCACACGCTTGTGTACTCAGTCCTAATATCATACGCTCATGTAAACAAGACACAGGAGTGTTGAATAGCAGCTACACACCCATGTAAGTATGGGGCATGACCTTGTGCCTTATATACATGCCCGTATGTTCATACCACATGCCCGTGTGGCCAACTAAGATTTCATAAAAAGATTCCAAAAGCTAATACGATCAAGCACACGCTTTGCGTAAGGCCTCGTATGTCTTTACACATGCCCGTGTGTTCAGTAATACATGCCCATGTACCTTAAGAAAAGTATAAAAGCATTTTTAAAGCAGACATAAGCCACTTTAAGCTATTTTTAAGTTCATAGAACTTAATTATAACAAGATATAATAGTATATCATACATGATCAACAGTATATAGCATGACATACCATATCAAAGTTTTTAGAAACAGATCTAAGGATCTAATAGTACGTTTTAAAGTATAGATATACAATATTTCGGATATTAGTTAGAGATGAATATGAAGGGTTACTTGTGAGTTCACACACTTACTAAAGAGAGAAACCAACGTATGCAAGAGAAAACATAGTCATTAACCAAGCTCATTAAAGAGAGTGTTGATTGTGCATCAGTAGATTTCATTAGGATTGAGCTCATATGGCCAGAATGTCAAATCTCTGTATTCATCAATCTGGCCAACACAACAGATATTTTTAGATACAGTATTTTTTATTTAGTTTTTAGCATATATATATATATATATATTGTAGCAACCCAAGATTAAAAATACCTTTTAGACTAGAATTTAAGGTTAGATGTGAGAATTAATAATAGATTTGGAGTTAAAAGAGTTTAGGGATGAGATAGTAAGTTTCCAGAGTTAGTGTAGCTTACACATGATTCTCCTTTGGAGGTTTCTTTTATGTGAAGCACAGGAAATGAAGTTTCTTCATTTTCTCTTGTGCATGACCATGCATCATTTGATGCACTCCCGTGCTTGCTTGTAGGAAGAGAGAGATAATGAGTTTAAAGCTTTTCTCACCCGTCTTTATTCAGTTTTATCCAAGTTTTTCTCTTGTTTTCAAAGAATCCCAATCCTAGGGGTGATATTCAGCAACCAACAACTTCTAATCCAATAAGAGAGTAGAAGTTTCAATAGAGAGAGATTTGAGTAGCCATGGCAAGAGGTAAGTATTTCCTTGCCTCTTCCTTGAGTTTCTCAATATATGTTTGATGATGGATAAGACATGATGTGTTTCTAGCATGCTTTGTGATTTATATGCTTTATTCATATGTTGTTATGATGAGAATGAAGTGAGTATAATGGCAATTCCCGCCCGTAGACATGCTTGATGTGTATGTGTATGTGTATGTTTATGTGTTTAAATTGTTGTTTGGATGCTTAATTATGATGTTATGGATTATGGTTGAAATTGAGATGTGTTTATATGTTGTTTGGGTTGTTGGAAATGTATGAATTGGTTTGATTACAGATTTGTTGAGTTTTGGATGAGGCTCTACAAGTTTCAAGCATGGTATGCGAAAGTAGAGCACGACACACGCCTGTGCGCCTACAGACGCATGCCCGTGTGCCCTTGCACTTACAGAGTCACGCTCGTGTGCACGATTTATGCATGACTGGAATTTGAGAAGGGCACGACCGTGTGCCTAAGGGTCACGGTCGTGCACTTACATTTTAAGAGAAAAGAAACATATTTTCCAAAGCCTAGCACGACTAGGTTACACGATTGGCACATGGCTCATGCACCAGCATGCACGACCGTGCGTCCAATCTTGCACGCCCGTGCGTAAGCAGAAAAGCATAAAATGAAGTTAAAATGAAGTATAAAGCATGGGGAGCTTCTCAAATGGCCATATAACATCATAAAATGATAAAATAAGATAATATGATGCATCATGAGCATATCATAGTATGGCATGCCAAAGTATTTTCAGAAAAGGGATTAAAGGATCCAATTGCATTAGTTTTTAGTATTCAAAACCTGATATCCGAGTCAATTAATTAGGTGAACTCGAGGAGGCATCTGTAGAGTTTCAGCCTTCTAACTACAGTTAGATTGTTTCAGTTTCACCTTATTGGTCCAAGAACTTGTATGTTATGTTTTAGCTTACCAACGTTTCGTTAGTCTGTTTTAGCCCACATAGCCAAGATATAGAATCTCTATGTTTATCAACCTGATCAACACAGTAGGTATGTTCGGATACATAGAGTTTCAGATAAAGTTTTGTTCAACATATTGTTTTTTAAGAAGTTAGTCCAAAGGTCCATAGTATGATTTACATGGCTTTATACCATGTCATTCATTCCATAGCATGGATTATTGTTTCAGTTCAGAATAAGCTATACATTAAGTATAATAAGTAAAGAAAACATAGATAGATAAGGTATGTCTTTGGCTTGGTGACCTGTTTGGGTTGAGGGAAACAAAAAATGCTTACTAGGTGATTTTATCACTCACTCTTTTCTTTTCTTCCTTTCTTACAGGTATGTGTGATGCTAGTGAGGCTCGGGGGAGATCATGTATTTTAATATAGTGTATATATATATATATATATATATATATATATATATATATATATATATATATATATATATATATATATATATATATTCCTTCGAATTTCTACCGTTTAAGATGGAGTTTCCTTTCCGCATGCATATTAAGTTTTTAGTAGTAGCTTTTTCACAGGATCCCTACTGTGTATGTCAATATTCCAGTATATTATTATTATTATTATCATTATTATGAAGTAAATAAATATTCAGCGACAGTGATATATTCAGCAGCGGGTCCTACATATATATACAAGATCTTTGGATAACCACTTTTATATCAGAAAGAGTTTTTAGAATATCAAGCTCAAGTGCAAGTTTTTATGATTGTTTAGTATACACATGACATCAATATATGCTTTTTATGTCATATACAACATTTCATGAGAAACAGAGCAAAATAAAACAAAGAACACTACAAAACCAGATATATCTCAGAAATTCAAGAATAAAAAAACAATAAAGTAGAGAATAGCATGACGAGTCATGAAACCTGCTAGAGTTAGAAATAGGAAACGCTTGCTGAGTGATTTTATCACTCACCCCTCTTTTTTTTGTTTCCTTTTTGTAGGTCAATGATTGGAGGATTGAGTAGGAACGAGACAACTATCAAATTTTATGAATATGGATTGGCAGTAGATAGCATATTATAGCTCGCATGCTTTTATTTGGTTTTTACTCATGCATATATGTGTATTATACTGTAAATACATACTACATGAATGATATGTTTTATAAATAAAAAGAACTTGAGATTTTCAATACATGTTTAGTATTTTCTGTTAATTATTATGGTAAGTTATATGTACAGCCTCCGCACAAATTTTAAATTTAGTAACAGCAACAACTTTTACTGTATAAATCCCCATTGCAGGTATATTATATTTATAATTTATATTACATTCAATAGTGAACAGTAACCTGTGACGGGGGTCATTACAATAATCGTGTCTTCTCTAATAGGTGTGTAAGCTCATAAGTGTCCTTTTGTATTTACCCTTAATTGATATTTGGAACATCGTATATTTGATACTTTAAAATATGTTATTAGATCCTTAGATCCCTTTCTGAAAACACTAGTATGATATATCATACTAAATGATGTTATTCATACATAATATCTTATTTTCTCTTGATATTATTGAGTTTTGTATGCTTAAAAGTGGCTTAGGAATGCTTTACAACTTGTTTTGTGTCTTTTTCTTGGTGCACAAGTGTATGATGCTTAAAACACAATTGTGCATAGAGATACACAGGGTTGAGCATAAAGGCATGCATTGGTCGTGCTAGTGTTTGCGAATTTCTTGGCTTACTACATGGGCATGTAGTGTAAGGCACACGATTATGCATGAAGGCACATAGGTGTGTCCTACACTTACACAGGTATACAGTAGCTTATATAACATTCTCATGTCTTACTTATAAGGGCGTGTAAAACTGGGAATAAGCACACAGTTTTGCTTTTGCTTGCACGATCATGTATCTAGGTTTTTCAAGTGTGCAAGGCTATAAACAAGACCAGGGCATGGCGAAAATAAGGCTGCACAATCATGCACTTACGGGTATACGATCATGCAAGTGACTCAAATTCTGCAATACATATCCAAAAACTAGAAAATCTCAGCTATTCTTAACCCAAACATTTTAAGTCTTAATCAAATGGTTCAATAAGCTCAAGCATTAGTACTAATATATATATATATATATATATATATATATAATATATATATATATGTATATATATATATATTCATCAAACCACATCAAAATCATGCAAAACATGCCATATTTCTCAATAAGGACCATGAAGCATATGTATACAAACATATACACATATTTCATAAAATCATCCACTCAATTAGCTCCTTCCAATCATCCTTGAAATATGTAGGCCTTTGATATCTTGAAATAAAATTAAATTTACTAGTTGAGAAACATCCTTTAGAATAATTTGCTGGTTTTGAATCTAAGGTGAGAGTAGGCCTTTGATATCTTGAAATATGTCTCTTTATTGCTTTAGCAAAATTTGCAACTCATTCCAATTATTTAGTGAATAATTTACTCTTGCTTGTAGCATAAAAAATTCTAGTGGAATTAGGTCATTTATAGGAACCATCAGTTGGGTATAGGCAAGATGATGAGTTTTGTTCAATAGCTTAGGAAAATGTAAGTTGCCAATAGTTTTGATACTATCCAATTTTGCTCTATGTATAACATAGTGTTTCCCTTCCATAATGAACTCCATCTTAAGCATCTAGAAATTCCATAGTATATCACCTAAGGTTGCTAACCACTGGGCCTCTAGGAAAAGGTCGTAATTGTCTAAAGCAAGCACAAAAATGTTCGTGTAGAAATGTTGTTATTGAGCTTGTCATGGAATTGTTTGCACATGTGCTTATAGTAAAGTTCTTGACCATTAGCAATAGTCACCTTAGCCTTATCAATTGTAATTAACTTGCACCCAATTTTAGTTGTTGTTATTTCACTCAAGATGTTAGGAGTGCTTAACGAGTCAACTAGGATTCTTAACCTCCTTTGCCCATTCACATCACTCAACTTCATTGTCTTCAACCCATATGTACCATTCAAGGCACTCAAGGAATTTTACATCAAACTTTGTTCATTCTCAATCACCTCTTCCGCATTAGAACTTATTTGCTCTTCTATACCCGTATCAACTTGTAACTATATGGTAAATGCTTGCCTTCTCGTACATTTATGGCTAACAGCATATTTCTCACTACACCAGAAACACACGCCTTTGGCCCTTTTTCATCAAATTCTTAATTAGATAACAGTCGATTATTACTTTGGTTGGATGAGTTGGGGAGTTAGGGAATGTTTAGAGTTGGTAATAGGTCAAACTAAGTATTTGGCTTGTTATTTATGAATAAATAAGGGGTGAAAAAAGTGGTGTTTTAGAGATAAAGCTCTAGCCAAGAGATTTTGAAAAAGGACTAGGTTGCCTATTGAGAGCAACAACAGTAAGGTCCTGCAATTTGGTTAATGAGTAAGCATTAGCTAGAGATTGAGGACAAAACATTCTTACCCACATTTGGAGGGTGTCCGTTAAACTAGAAAGGAAGAAACTTAACACCTAATCTTTGTGGATCCCAGCACACGGGTATAAGTCATTAAATGCATCTAGATATTATTGGAGCAACCTTGTTTGTTTAAGGTTCAAAGATCTGAGAGTGGATCATCTTAAGCATGTAACCTAAACCTTGCTCGTAAACAAGTAATGCATTCTTCCTAAGGAATTTGTTGATCCTCTCCAATTTGTGATAACGCCTTGGTGCCACTGCAATTCTACTACTCACAAGTAGAATTATCCACCTTGAAGAAATATTCAACCCTTAGCAACCAGTTATCAAACTTGTCACTATTGAAACTTGGAAACTCTAACTGGGTTGGTCGACTCTAATGGAAGCGCTATTCTCTACCTTAGCCTGAACCTTCCTCTTTCGTCACTTTCGTGGCCACTAATCAAATTCCTCATTTCATCTATCGAACTTTGTAATGTCTTCTATTAGTACAGGAGTAGTTGTTGTTGCTTACCATCAACAATCTTAACCACTAAATACATATTTTTTGTAACAGAAATAGCTATCTTAAAACGATATCAAAAGAAACAAAAGAAAATCAAATTTAATTGTTGAAGAAGCCGTTTTCTTTGCTGCTAAATGAAAGAGTCTACTATGCAACAATTTCATAGGTCGAGAAGCAAAGGAACATTTTATTTTGAGATATATATTTGATGTGGCCTTCTTTTCACAGATGATTGATATTTTGATGTGGCAGACTAATGCTTATGACTATGTTTGATTTCATTAAGTGCCATGAATGTTAACGGTATATTAGATTATTTTGTATTAATTTGATTGGTTTTTCCCGCGAAAATCACGCAATGCAATGTTTGTTAGAGAATCGAGCTGGTAAGGAATGCTGAACAGACATAATTATTTGCATTTTTCTATTATGTTTTGATTAAAAATAGAGGGAGAGAAATGTAATAGAAATTAAAAAAGAAAACTAAATAATTAAAGCGTTTGATAGATTTTCATTCGCTTTAATTGAAAATTTGGTGTTTTTGGTTTTTGATTTTGTATTGTAAGAATTATGTGGGTGGTTGTCTTTTCTGCATCTATCATTTTCATGTAAAACGAAAAGGCAGAAAATATTTTGCAGGCAAAATGAGTAAGAACAATGCCCAGGTCCATCATTCTTTTTCTGCTGAAATTGTTGATACATCTCTTTCCAAACCCAAAACCACGAGGCTCTATAAGCTTTGGAAGGGTAACAATGTAATTATTTATTTTCCCAATTTTCTATTTTATTTGTTTTGGTATGTACAATTGGTTCAATTTCTATGTACTTGTTAATATATATCATTTTGATGCTGTTTTATTTTAAGTTTTTGTGGCTTTTACGTGATTTAGTTATATGGGTTTGTGTTTGATTTTTGTGATCTCAGAAATTTTTTTGTGGTGGGAGATTTATTTTTGGTCCTGATGCATCATCCTTAGTTTTAACATCAACTATGATTGGAGGCCCTGCAATGGCGTTTTGCTTGAAAATGTTATCGTTAATAGACCGGGAAAAACCTGTTTATCACTGCCTGGTATTGATTGGAGCCTTTCTTCTTATAATATCGGTGGGTTTTGTTTTATGAGTATTCTTTTGTTGGTTTACACAAGTTTGGATGATTAAGTTTTCTGACATTCTTGAATGCTTTCATTTTTGCAGGTTTTCTCTTTTCTCTTCTTAACCTCTGGTAGGGATCCGGGGATAATCCCAAGAAATGTACGTCCACCTGAACTGGATGATTCGTTCGGCAAAATTACTCAATCAACGGAGTGGATTAACAACAAAGCTCTTAGTTTGAAATTGCCTCGGACTAGGGATTTAATTATTAATGGCCTATCGATCAGAGTTAAGTTCTGCGACACATGTTTGTTGTACCGGCCACCAAGAGCTTCTCATTGCTCAATCTGCAACAACTGTGTTCAGAAGTTTGATCACCACTGTCCTTGGGTGGGACAATGTATTGGAATAGTATGCGCTTCCTCCAACCACTTCTAGCTTTGATTTACATTATTTCTCGTAAAATCATATCAACATATATTGAAAGATACTAAATAGATTTCTAAAAATCAGTCTACTATTAGGTTCTCAACAAATTACTTGGTTTAATGTACCTTAGTTACTACCTTGATCTCTCAAACATTGATCTATTTCATTTTCATGAGGAAAATTGTTCAGTGTAGGTAAGTGTAATCTGATTCAAAGTGAAGGCATGAAAAGGATGAATAGAAGTCTAAAAATGGTTGGAATAGAAGTAACCAATTAAAGCGTATCTTTGTCAAAGACTAGCTTAGCTGAGAACTGACTGACAAAAGAATCCATGGGATCAAAGTATGATTGAATTGAATCCAGTCAATATCTTAGGCGCTAGATAGTTGTTTTTGCGTTGCTTATACTTCCTCTATTGACTTGTTTTATTTCTCCATGTTTTTACTTCTCATTATTAAGAGAGTTGTTTTATTGTATTTGACTGGGAAGATACCAACTATCCTTCCTTCCATGTTCACATGATTGCAGCGCAATTATCCATTCTTCATTTGTTTTATATCGTCCTCAACATTCTTGTGCATGTATGTCTTTGTCTTCTCTTGGATGAACATCTTACGTAAGGAGGGCAATTGGTTGACGAACATGTCTGAAGATATATTATCAGTAGCTCTCATAGTATATTGCTTTGTAACTGTCTGGTTCGTTGGTGGGCTTACGGTTTTTCACATTTACCTCATGTGCTCCAACCAGGTGAGCTGGCTCTTCAAATTATTTCTATGTTGTTTAAAAACATACCCAGAATTCCAATGTTTTTGAGTTTATACTTTTGATGAAATTTGCACATGAGCTCATAATTATATTTTGTTAGCATGTCTTGGTATATAGTTTACGTTATATGTTATTTGGATGTGCAAGAGGATGAAGAATGAAAAAAGGAGGTAGAGGGAGGGAGAGAACAATTCTTTCTTTTTGGGTCTAGCTCTATTTTTGTTCTTATGATAGTCAATTGTATTTTCTTTCTGTAAATTTTGTTTCCTCTTCATAACGAATCCTGCTAAATCAAAGCTTAAATTAGTTCAAGTTGTTTGCCCACAAGATCATCGATGCATTTTTTCTCTCTCATTGTGGTAGCCTATCTGCATATTAACTAAATTTGCAGTGTTCTACTCTTGGACTGAAATTTTTTTTTCTGGAATTTGATTTTTTCACAGACAACTTATGAAAATTTTCGGTATCGGTATGATAAGAGGCAAAACCCCTTCAACAATGGGATGATAAAGAATCTTAAAGAAATTTTCTTTGCAAAGATCCCACCTTCAATGATTAATTTCCGAGAATGGACAACAGAAGATGATATTTCAGTAATTGGATCTTTTCATTCAGAATATGGTGAAGACTTCATTAATCCAAAAGAAAATTTTGACCTAGGAATGGAAAAGACTGGGAAGGATGTTGATAGCCACATTCCAAATATTTTTCAGAATGTGGATTATAATGGTGTTTATGGTAATTTGAAGAAGGGCGGAGATGGTGCCGTGCTCCACTGATCAGAGGACCCATTAGATCTCTTTCAAGTACATCACTGATTCTTCAGAGTTGAAGGTAGACTTTATCTTCTACACTTTTGCGTTAACATAGCATGATACTTTTGCCTGAAAATTTCTGTAATTAATAAGTTGAGCAAGAATTATGTCGTATATAGTCATAGATTTACAACTTTTCTCAGCAAGATAATATAAGAATTTGATATAGGTAGCCATAAGTTAGTTTACAGTACATTTGGAAGAGCCCCGGGTTTGTGTTGGTCAACAAGTTAGATCCAAGATTCTAGATCATCGTTTGGAACTTGTATTGTCAACATATGTGCAAATATGATGTTGTTTTCTAAGGTTTGAGTGCTGGACATGCAAGAATGTAGATTGGCTATTGAGAAGCTTGTACTGTTAATATATTGTGGTTGTACAGAAGTAAAGGTGGATATTCAGTGATGTGATCCGTACCGAAAAGAAAAAAAAGTAGCAGATAGCCAAAGCCATTCCTGCAGAGTTCAACTTTGTCTTCAAACTGATACCTTCTTACTCACATTTTTTAAATGTAATGATTGAAAAGATCATCAGCTACAGCATGTTGTAACTTGTAAATTGGGATAATCAGATAGCATAAAACATTTAACAGAATGGTTGGTTGTGTTGTGTTAAGCTGAGTTGCCTCATTCTTTTATTTATTTGTTTATTATTATCATTATTCGGTTCTTGGGTTTTTCTTTCAGGGCCTCTGAATTGTAGACTTTGTGCATGTGTGATTGAGGATGGTAGATTGGAGGGGCGTTTTTTTTTTTTTTTTTGGTAATTGATTGGAGGGGTGTTGATTAATGTTAAATGGTGTGTGCAGAGTAGGCAGTTGTTTCTGAAAAATTATAAATGTGTTGTGCTTTATTAGGAGCTGTTTGTTGAACTCCTTTTTAAGCCTGGAGGATTTTTTGTTATTTTGATTACGTAAACTTGGACGGACCAACTCGGGACGAATCCATTGGCAGAAAATAAATAAATAAATAAGAGCATCATGCGTAATGGTTAGTTATAAGCCGCACGTAGTCATGACGATGGGCCATGCTAGACCAATACTATTGGGTTGTGTCCTCCGAGCCAGGATAGTCTGATTGAAAGGCAAGATTCATATCTTGTGGGCTGTGTCTTTTTGTGGATTGTTCTATCAATTTAATTTTTATACATTTTTAATTAATTTTTTAAAATTATATTTTTAATAAAAAAATATATTAAATTATAATTAAAAAGAAAATAAAATTATTTATAATAAGTGAAATAAATTATTAAAATCAATTTCACTTGTATAATAGAATTGAAAATTTCAAATTTAATGAAGACTCAAACCTTTATTTATAATGAAAGAAAGAAGTTATTAGAATACATTTTTTTAATATGAGACCCTTGCACTTCATATTTAATAAAGAATTCGAGCATGCATGTCGTTCACCTAGGTGTGTGGACTTAGAGTAGTTGCAGGAAGTAATGCTTGGAAGGAAGATTTAATTGGAGTCTAGTATACTTAGCAATGAGTCAAAAAATGGAAACATGTTCATGGTGAGATCATGGAGGAGGATTTCCCAAGGGAAATTGGTTATTAGTAGGCTATTTATGTTATTATCATCATTTGTCTTATAAAAATTAAGCTTTGGTTTGGAAGATTGTTTACCCTCCAAGTAAACATTTGTTAGTTTTCTTGATCAATAATGAGAGACTTGTAAGCTTCCAAAAACGATGCTAATGTCTCACAATTTTCACCCCTAAAATTCCAGTCTCAAACAAGCATCAAAACTCTTCAAATTCATGAAAGTTTAAATGCCCAAATTTAATCCTAGGCAAACTTTCTCCAACTCCACTTCAATGGTCAATGATAATCTTAGAGAAAGGTAGAAAAATGAAACTCAAGTCACAACACAAATTATAATAACTTTCTTGAGATAATTGCAAGTTAAGGAATCTCAAGCCTAAAAAATAGCTTTACCAACTTGAGGGTGAATTAAAGTTAAAGGAGAACTTGAGTTCAAGCTTAAATGTAGATGTCCACCTACTTAAACCTTGTTTCCACTACTTTGATTCTCTACCACCAACCTTGACTTACTAAAGGATTGGATAAAAGAAGATAAACATTCATATGAATCAACCAAGCATCACGAAACAAAGAAAATAACAAAGCCTTTTCAAATATTCATTTCAACAAAAAAATTTTACAATGAGTTCAGATTGCCCTTATATAGTTAAGTTACAAACCATAGTTAAAAAAAACTAACTCTAGTTATCTAAACTAGAGTACAAGTTGCTTGAATAAAATAAAAATGAAAAAGACTATATTCTAAACTAGTTAAAGTTACCTAAAAATAATTACAAGGCACAATAAAAATATAAACATATTTAAAATGTCATGATTTGCATGTTTGCATTTTCATGTAGCTTCTTCTTGATTGGAATGTATTAGTTTGATCTTCAACTTAATTATTTGATCTCGCATTTGAAGTTAAATTGCACTTGGATGTTGTTGAAAAATCATCAAAATCTGAAATACGTCAAGAAGGGTGCATTGGGGAAGTTTAGAGGTCAATTGCAAGCAATATGACTTGAAAATGCAAAAAAATCAAATCGAGGGTAGAACTTGTGTGTTGGGGCTCCATGTTGTGGTGGGAAGTTGCATGGATGAGCATGCATGTGTGTGTGAAAAGGGGTATGGGCATGCATGAAACTTGTGCACAAATAAGGGCCAGGTGCTACAACAAGGCAGTGCATGTGCATGTTATGCGACAAGATGGCATGCATGGGTGCGCACAGGCGTGCACATGGCCGTGCATGCTAAGGCATTTCTTGCCTTGCTCATTTTCGGTTTGATTCTTATCAATTCGACTTTTATTTTTTCCATTGGCTTTCTATAAAGTCGCTTCATAAATAAGGATACTTTGGACTGTCAAAAATGATGATTGTGATGCTTGAAATTTATTCAAATGTGAGACTCAAACCAATACTTATTTACCTCTTGTGTCATGATATATTTGAAATTGGCATGCTTGGCTTGAGTCATCCACTATAAGAGCATGATAAGCCTTCCTTAATTGTTTTGGATTGGATAAGAGCTACTTGGATTCAAATCATTTCTCTTATTCTCTATTTATTGACAAAATAGGTGGAAAGAATAAAATTAAAAGAAATAGGGAATTGAAAACTATATGTGATCAAAATATTCTAAATTCAAACTCTACAATATCTTTTACTCATTTAACCTATAAAAAATAAAATATATCGCATTTTTATTAATGGTGGTGGACGGTATCAAATAGGTTTCGATTTAATATTTGGGAGAATCATCAGTTTTTAAGTTTATTTCACTGTTTGCTAAAGAACCAAAACTAATTCAAGAGATAATCCAAATCTAGATTAGGCTACTAGGTCTAATATCTAACCCAACTTCCTTTTTTTTTTTTAAATTTTGTCTAATTAAAATGATACAAAACAATGTTGATTAAATGTTACTGATATTCGCATGATTGAATAAGATGATGATGATGAAAGTGATGAAGTGGATGATGTAGAAGTCAACAACATAAAAAGAATTGCACAATGTTTAATAGCTTCAATGTCATAGTATTTTTGTAATTCATTCATTGTTTATTATCGAATAGTTGACTTGGGAATCTAAAACCTTTAGGTATGCAAAATTCAAGTCAACAACTTTGTATAAGCACCCAAATTTTGTATAATAACATTGTTATGAATTTGAAAGGTAGTGTTGTTATGGGCTATAAAATTAAAAGCTTATTTTGTATTATAGTGTTGGGTTTCAAAGAATCCCATTTTGATAATAAAAACCTCTTCATTTAAAATGATAATAAAAAAAATAATTAAAATTTATTTTATGGGAATGTTATCCACTGTTGATATGTTAGGGGTAGATTAACTATTTAAAGAGTGAGTCCCCCTTAAAATTCACTTAAATATTGAGTAAAACTATAAATTGATCAATCCACCCACTATCTTTTTTAAGATAATCATATCATATGACTTTCTATTTTATGTCAACTAATAATATTGGTTACTTTAATCATGTAAAGATACAATGAAAGTATATAATGTGTATTAAATTCATTTGAAAATATGAATGGAAAGGATAAATTGGTCATAGTTAGACAATTTTATCATTGTTACAGAGGATACCTTCGATTATTGTTTTGCATTAGATGTTTATTTATTATTCTTTTTATTTCCTTTTATAGAATTTTAGATATGGGAAAAGTGTTTTTTAATTTATGCAAAATTTTGTTATAAATAAACCTTTTTTGATTTGAAGAAACACTAACCCATCTTTTACAAGGGCTTATTAGAATTAAAAAATTTGATAAGGGGTATGATGATTTAAACACAGCATGTTAGTTAAGAATGATTTAGGAGCGCGAGTACAACAAGACACGCCCACAGCCCAGCTCCCGTAAACAATAAATATTCCCACCTAAGGTTTCTGTAAAACCTGCCACCAAATAAGTTTTAAAAAGCCCCGTACCCACCCATTAACCAAAATAAACAGTTACATTTATTGATTAACTGTTAAAATTAATTAATCAAAAATATATTTTTATTTTTTTAAATAAAAAGTATTTAAAAAATGATAATTATCATAAACAATATCATTGATACTGATGACTATTAAAAATTTAATCAGATAATTGAAAATAATAATCTGATAGAATTAGTAATCAGATCTTACTATTTCGATGATGTTTTAAAATAGTTAATACACATAAAACCAGTCATTTTAATGTTCTTTAATAGTAAAAATAATTATATTTAATTGTCAATTTAATTAGATAATTATTTTTTATTATTGATTAAGTTTTTTATGGTCACTATTGATAGAACTGTTGTTAATGGTAGTTGTTTTTTTTTAATTATTATTTTAATATTATTTTATATTAAATTTTATTTTAATATTAATATTATTTATTTTTTAATAAGGTATTGGACGGGACGGAAACCTTTGGGAAATATTTTATATTTCCGAAGTAAGAGACCCGCTAGAAATTGAAACGTCCGCCCCAACCGACATCCTCTGGGAGAGAGAGAGAGAGAGATTTCTGTCTTTGTTGTTGTTGTTGTTGTTAGGATCCGTCTCCCTCAGGGCGAAGAAGCTGATGTTTATTAAGGAATTACGTAAGTGTTCGAATTGTGACATTTTCATGGACTCCGAAATATTTTTGTAGATAGAGAGAGCAGCAACTGGTTGTTGTTTCTGTTCGCTTGGTCTCTTCGCTTCTCATCTGCCTTCTTTTTCAATGGCCCAAACTCTTCACAGTCATCATTAACATCATCATCATCATCATCATCATCATCATCATCATCATAGTACTAACAATAATAAACCCAAGCAGCTTTATCAAGTTTGGAAGGGAAGCAATGTGAGTGTTTTTTTTTTTTCTCTATCTCTCTTGTGTGTGGGAACGTGTTTTGGAGTTCTTTGATCGTCTACTGAGTGGGGTATTTGTCAAAAATGAAGCTTGATTATGGTTTTGATCATGAGTTTTTAAAAGCCTATTCTTGTTTTTTTTTTTTTCTTGGACTGTGGAGTTTGATAATTTGACTTGCAGAAACGTTCAACTGAAGCTGATTTTGATCTTACCGATTGATATTACTATGGGACGACTCACGTCTATGTTTAATTACATTTTACATAAATGTAGCAATTCTGTACATTAAACTAACTTTTTTATTTTCCTGTTTGGTAGAATGAGACTCTGTCTCTAGCAACTACATCTGATTCTTGGTTTATTCTGGAACCATGAGGATTTTTATTAGATTTCCATTTGATCAAATTGCTTCATAAGATTCGCTGTTCATTGATTTGCTTATATTTTTTAAATGTAATGAATTAATCAGGTGCTAGGAGTTGCTTTGGTTCAGAGAATGATGAAATTACATGAACATCTTTTTTGCGCAAAACAATATATATGGGGCTGTGGTTATAGAAGAAGGGCAAAGAAAGTATTAAATTTCTTTTGAGAGATATTTTCCTGGCCAAAGGAGGCGGGGACAAAGTGCCAACCCTAAGTTTTTAAAAACTCATCTCTCGCACTTCAATCATATTTAATATTAAATATATCAATAAATAAAAATAATTCAGAGATATTTTTATCTTTTTAAGATTAAAATTTTATAAAATAATAAAATAAATTTTATATAAATATTTAAAAATTTGGGTTTTAAAAATATAAAAATATATTTAAAAAATTTTAAATTTTAAAAAAATAAAGCAGCCACCGCTGTGGTCGCCACTAACGGTGTCAGATGGTCGTTTCCAACCATCTGATTTCAGGGAAGGTCGGTGGAGACGATTAGATCTGACCGTCTCAAGTTTTAACAGAAACAATCAGATTTGGCCACCTTTGTCAGAAATAAAAGTCGAAAACGATCAAAAATAGTCGGTTTTGGTCCCACCGACCGTTTCCAACCTTTTTTTCTGACGGAAGCAACCAGATCTGGTTGTCTCAGCTAAAACTGGAGACGGCTAGATCTGACTGTCTCCATCAAACAGGGAGACCAGATCTGACATTCCCTGAAACCAGGTGATCGAAAATGGTCATTTGACTCCGTTAGTGGTAGCCACCACCGTCAGCTGTTTTTTTTTAAATATATTTTTATATTTTTTTTAAAAAAATTAATATTTTTTAAAAGATTTTTATAATTTTTTAAATATTTTTCAAAAATATTTATATTTAAAAATTATTTTATAATTTTATTATAAATTTTTAATTTTTAAAATAGTATTTTAATCATTTTAATATAAAAATGATAAAAAATGTTCGGGGGTGGCACTTTGTCCCCGGCTCAAACTATGGGTGGGAACAAGTCCTTTGGCCAATTTTCCTTTAGAGTATATATTAGAATTCACGTAGAGGACGCAAGAGTTGTTATAAAGTGCCACATCCCAAAAAATGAAAAGAAAAGTTGTTGCCCAATATATTATTCTTTCTTCTTCCTGTCTTTAAGGACAAGTAGACATAGTTCTGGATGTGGTAACCACCTGCATAAAATTAAATCTTTTGATAGAGTTGGCACAGAACTTGTCTATATACTTTTATCAGCCATAATCTTTGTATAATGTTTTATATAATTAATGCTAGTGGTCCTTAGTCTTTCTTTAAATAATGTTTGATATGATTAATGTGGGCAGTCCTTAGTCTCTCTTGAAATCATATTTGACATGATTAACGTAGCTACATGAATTTTGGACTTCATGCACCTTCTTGCATCCAAATTTGATATTTAACATGATGGGATGGAGAGTCACTTCACTGCAGATTCATAATTCTTTATAATCAGCACAATAAATCAGTTTAGACGCTCATACAATTGTAATCTATGGAATTTTTTGATTGAAAATTATTTAACAAATTGTCTTTTGTTTGATTAGAGAACCTATTTTAATTTTTTTTCCAGTTTGAATAGAATATTATTAGAATTTGCCAACAGGTATAAGACACTTGCAAAAATAGAGCTTCATTGTTTTTAATCTTTGTTTATGCAGAGATTTTTCTGCGGTGGGAGGTTGATTTTGGTCCTGATGTTGCATCATTATTTCTGTCTACTATCCTTATTGCTGTCCCTGCAATTGCTTTTTGTATAAGAATCTATAAGAAGATAGAAGATGGTCATGGTGGTTATCATTATGTGGTACTTATTTTGGGGGCCATCCTTACTGTTCTGGTACGTATGGTTTTTTGGATTAGAGGATCAGATCTTGTTCCCTTTTTTTTTTTTTTTTTTTAATGTTTCAGTTTCCTCTCTCCATTGTAGGCAAGAAAAAAACTTGTAGAATATATGAAGGTGTGACCAGCATTTATGTGAGAGAAGTCATGAGATTCTCAAAATCCATTTCATTTCTTTTCCTTCAGTTATCTGGTGGACCTGAATGTAGAAAAAGGCAGTGGACAAACTAGGACATTGAGACCGTTTGTACTGAGTGTGCAGATCAATGCATCTTTTGTGTTCCAAATGGCCCACGAAACGAGTATTTTTATCTTTTCAGGCCACTCATAGTCTATTGGATCATATAAGGAAATAGTTTTAGAACCATTGATTTTATTTCTGTGCCTTTCACAACGGGCCATTTAGTGAATGGTTTGATAATTTTTGAGACAAAATAAATTTTTTCAGGATTTGTTATTTCTTTTTCTGACCTCTGGTAGAGACCCTGGGATAGTTCCCAGAAATACAAAGCCACCCGAAGCAGATGAAGTATCTGATGCCCCAACCCCATCTATGGAATGGATCAACGGTAGAACTCCTCATCTCGCATTACCAAGAACAATAGATGTGATTGTTAATGACCACACTGTCAAAGTGGAGTATTGTGACACTTGTTTACTTTATCGCCCTCTCTGTGCTTCTCATTGCTCTGTCTGCAACAATTGTGTTCAGAGATTTGATCATCACTGTCCATGGGTTGGTCAATGCATTGGAATTGTGAGTTTAACTTTCTTGCTTGCAACTTTTTGACTGCGTAAAATACACTAAACATTATATTAAGCCTAGCTGCTACTGGAATAAGCCTGCTAACTAATAGGACTGAGATCTATGTATTTCAGAATTTTAAATTGGTAAAGTTGAAATAATATTTTAGGATTCAATTGTCATGTGTTTAATTATTGGACCTGGATATCAATTATAATCATAAGAACATCAACTTAGAGCAGTGGAAGTAAAAATGTATTTGGCTTTGGTCACTACTTTTTTTGTCTTGGAAGGAGGTTGGATCTTTTCCCCTTTTTTGTTGCTCATGTCCTCTTATTCCCCGATCGCGTTATAGAATTGTTGTGCCTGAACTTAGCTATTATTTCGGTATCAGTTAGATTGATATATTCCTAACTGTTCCTTTAGTGGCCTAATTGCTACCAAAGTAGATCACCTTCTTCAAGAAATTGGTACATCTGGTTGTTGTATTGTCGTTATATGGGATTTAACAGTGTGAAAATCTGTTGAATTCTTATGTTCTTCTGTCCTTGGCCTTTGGTTCTTTCTTTTACACCTCAAATGGAACACAAAAAGAAACAAAAAAAAAAAAAAAAAAAGAAGAAGAAGAATTGTAGGGTAACTTAATGAATCTACTGTCACTTGAGAATTTGCATCATTTGAATGGTTAAACCAATTTAGCTAGCTATAACAATTGCAAATGGTATGATTCAATTTGATATTTACATTAAAGTGGACACATTTGTGTTGTAGAGTAGTAAAATCATCAAGATGGTTATATTTTTTAATTGATCAAGTACTATCTTTCTTTTTTGACTTTTATCTATCTCCTTAAGCAGCTTTCTTTTAGCACATAGCTCCTTTGCTGACATTTTTCCTGCTAATTGTGAAGCTACTGTGCTCTTTTTGCAAAATCACAGAGCAATATTTTTACATGAAATATATTAAGAGGGACAATTTTCTTTAATGTCCATCAATCAGGTCAGATAATAATCGTTGAGGAAGAGCACTGATATTGTTGATAGTCAAAGAGTGATTTTAAACCCAAGATTGAAAGATGAGGACATATTCTTTTTTTTTTTTTTTTGTTTTACTGATATAGACAAAAAATTGAAATCTATTATAACCTCATGTTGCAGTGTATTGAAACAAAACCACAAAACTAATGGATAGGTCAAAAATAAAAAACAGAACTTCAAAATTGATTCATTAGAATTCTTTTATAAGCCATGAGTCAGCAAAATGGATATCTAAATTTAATCTGAAATTCAAGCATTTCACGCATTATTTCATGCCTGTTGAAAAACTAATATTGATCATAAATGTTGATCTGGTTGCAGCACAATTATCAGTTCTTCTTCATGTTCATATCAACATCAACCATCTTAGTGCATTTATTTCTTTGTGCTTTCTTGGGCCATTATTCTTGATCACCATAAGAACATTTTGAAGGCTATGAAGAGAGAGATACTGTCAGATTTTCTCATAGCTTACTGCTTCGTTGCTGTTTGGTTTGTTGGTGGCCTCTCAATTTTTCATTCCTATCTAATTTGCACAAACCAGGTAACTACCTTACCCTTTGAAATGTTCATAAAGAAAAAATTTGACATAAATGTATCATTGTTTTCTAATGACACAGATGCACTCATCAACAACTTGAGGTTTAGGGGTAATGACAATGGTACCTGAGATATCAATTGTCAATCCAAATCTAGAAATATTCTTCCCTCCTTATCTGTGTATTTGATACTGTGAGATGTGAATATGTAAACAATTGAATGAATTGCACGGGCCAAGATTTCTTTGTTTTCTCTTTGTTATTCTTAAGTTGATTTGTCTAGCAATGTATAGAGAGAAGTCAATCAGTTCATTTATGATTTTTTTTTCTTCATAAATTGCTTTAACATGCACTATGTCGTTTAATCTGATGAAAGCTATATGGACTTTCCTTCTATTCTTCGTTGGGTGGAAATGTGTTGTCTGCACAGTCAGGAATGAACCTCTTAAGAATTTATCCTTTTGCTTTAGTTAATGATGTTGATTGAATAGAGGCAAGTTCATTTATGCTGCTGTTCACATTAGAATTAAACATTACAACTTTAATTGCATTAAAAATCTTTAAAATCTGTTTCTATATAATCAATTACGTTTAGATATATTTTTGGTGGTCTTATTGTCTCAGGTTCCTTGAAAATTAATGGTCAATGAAAAAGAAAATAAACTTATTGAAGTCTTAGACAGTCTTCTTAATAATTAAAATATTTACATGTTGCATAAAAACACTTGCAACGAAAAATATCATATCATATCATAGAAGTAATTCTATTAAGATTTTCTGTTTCATTTTCTTTCTTCTCATGGACAGAAATGCAAACATGTGATTTTGAATTTATATGATTTGGGACGGTATGAGGCTTTGAGAACATTGTGGTTGTAACTTGACAATACTTCTCAATTTTCCTCTTACATATGCACATGTGTTGCTTTTAGGGTTGTGCCAGTAAATTCTAAATGCTTTTAAGAGCTCATCCCAATTTTATGTCAACTGTTACAAAATTGATAATGGTCTTTAGCTTTTATTGTTGAAAATTACATATCTATTTATCCCGTAAGCAAGTATTGTATTGCTCCTTTATTATGTGTTTTTGTCACGCATGCTGGATTGCTAAGTATAGGTCTCGTGCTAAAACTGGTCGGAGATTTTTTATCAATAACTCCAGTAAGGTGATTTTGACAATCCAAAATGGGTCGTTAGAACGCATATATTTGCTTCTCCTTTTCGTGTTCCTTTAATGAGCTTTGGCTCACTAGTTTTGTATATAACCTATTTATCACATTTTCTCTGAATACAGACTACCTACGAGAACTTCCGGTTTCGGTATGATAAGAAGGAGAACCCGTATCACCTGGGCACTGTAAGAAACCTAAGAGATGTTTTCCTCTCCAAGATCCCACCTTCAAATAACAATTTCCGATCATTTGTGGAGGAAGATGACCACGCAGTGATGGGATCTTTGACACCGACTCTTGCTGAGGCTATTGTTGGCTCAAAGGAGAAAATAGACATTGAAATGGGATCTAAGCTTGCTGAGGACGGTGATTATTCATTTCCTGAAACTCTGAGAAATTTGGAACTTGATAATCTAGAAGAAAGTTTTAAGATGGAGGAAGGAGGAAGATCAGCTTTTGAATTCGTATCAGCTAACCGGGATGGGAAAGATCTAGTTCAAGTCAGTGTTGTTGAAGATGGAATGAGAGAATCTGTGGAAGGTCCAGCTGTTAATGATGGAGCCATGGACTCCAAAACAAGTTTTGATGCTGATGTATTCATAGAATCTATTCAAATCTAAAACTAGTGAGTACTGAGTCCAACGTTTGAACATGCCAAAAAATGGCAAAATTGAAATATATATCCGTAAAAAAAAAAGAAATGTAAATGACCATGGTCACACCTCAAGCTCCTGTCCTGTCCAAACTGGCATTATCACTATCATAACCAATAAAGCAAGCCTATAATCAACCTCCACGTGTTGAATACCCAATTACTCTTAGATTATATTGAATATTCAATCCAACTTTCCACCAATTATAACTCCCTGCTGCTTATCTTGCTTCCATTTCAACCACCTTCAAACTTACTCCCCAGAAAACGGCAACGGATATAGCTCTTGTTAAACCCATTTCCAAGTTCACCACCAACAAAATATCTATTCCCAGGTTCACCAATCCAATAAAAATATATTCTTTGCCTCCGAAGTTCGGCACCATCACAATGTCGGCCACTTCACAATCACAGCAACTGCCGAAAAGCTCGGCAAAAAAGCAGCCAAAACTGCTATCAAAGAGACCCTTTTGGCGCCGAGGTTTTACACCACGGATTTTGATGAGATGGAGACCCTTTTCAACACTGAAATCAACAAGAACTTGAACCAGGATGAGTATGTGGCGCTGCTTCAAGAATTCAAGACTGATTATAACAAGACTCAATTTGTGAGGAGCAAGGAATTCAAGGAAGCTGCCGATAAGATGCAGGGGCCTCTCAGGCAGATCTTTGTTGAGTTCTGGGAGAGGTCTTGCACTGCTGAATTCTCTGGCTTCCTTCTTTACAAAGAGCTTGGAAGCAGACTCAAGGTTTGTCTCATTTTCCTCAATTTAATTTTGTTTCATCACACTTTGAATCTAAAATTTGACTATTTTATGGGTTTTATTTCTTGCAATGAATGATAATTCGTTCATTTGCAAGCATATCGTCTCTTATTACTTACAAGATAGTTTAGTATGAATAGTGACGAGTATCTGTACATTGTAACAGCATTTGTTTCATTGAAAGGGAGCTTAATTATCGAGGTTGGTACAGAGAACCAGTCCGGTGGTAGCTGAGATTTTCTCCCTTATGTCCAGGGATGAAGCCCGACATGCGGGGTAAGCATGCAAATGCAAATCTTTCTGGTATGCGTATGTACTGGTGTGCATGATTCTGCCGCTCACAAAATTTTCTTCTTGTTTTATTGATTGCAGGTTTTTAAACAAGGGCTTGTCTGATTTATTTAGCATTGGACTTGGGATTCCTTACAAAGGCTAGGAAATACACTTTTTTTAAGCCTAAGTTCATTTTCTACGCTACATATTTGTCTGAAAAAATTGGATATTGCAGGTACATCACCATATACAGACATCTCAAGGAGAATCCTGAATACTTGTGTTATCCCATTTTCAAGTATTTCGAGAACTGGTGCCAGGATGAGAACCGTCATGGTGATTTCGAGAATTGGACTTGTGTTATCCCAATTCCTCAATGACTGGAAGGCAAAGTTGTGGTCAAGAATTTTCTGCCTCTCGGTAATCTTCATTGCAGTATGAAACTTGATTATATATCTAACACAACACTGCAAAGTAATGAAATCATGGGAAATTGCTTATTTTTTGTGTGCAATCTGATACTGATCTTACAATTGCATGCTAATTTTTGTACATGTGTTTTTGATAGATCTGCTGCTGTAAATGTTCGTTTTATCTTCTCCATATGCAGTATGCCCAGAAATTTCTCTTAGTCTCATTACTTCAAATGTTATCTTGCAGGTATATATGACAATGTACCTCAATGACAGCCAGCGGACCGCCTTCTATGAAGGCATTGATCTCAACGCAAAGAATATGACATCCATGTCATCATTGAGGTGAGTTTGTCGATACTTATCATTTTCCTTATTACATATATGCAGACATGGGGGTGTGCATTGGTTACAGGTAATGTGTTGCCAGTAATGAGCTGAATGAAGAACCTCATCAGGTCTCTCATCACTATGCTTAACAGATTAATGACGGAAAACATGTCTTAAATTCTTGCACTATCTAATAAAGATTGATTTATTGATATGAAATTCCTTCTGAGCAGACAAACTGAACGACAGCTAGAATTTTCCCAGCAGTGCTGGATGTTGAGAACCCAGCGTTCAAGAGGAAACTTGACCAGATGGTAGAGATCAACCAGAAGATAATTGCAGTGGGGGAGAGCAGTGACATTTAATTGATGAAGAACTTGAAGAGGATTCCACTGATTGCAGCATTGGCTTCTGAGCTCTTGTCTGCATATCTTATGCCACCAGTTGAGTCTGGATCTGTCGACTTTGCTGAGTTTGAGCCGCAGCTTGTATATTGATAATTTTGTATGAGTTCAAATTCATGTAATGAACAGAGGAAAAATGGGTACATAAGAGTTTTTTCTTTGTTTTCTTGTTGTGACAACTGATCAACTTATTTCTATTCATCTAGCAATTTTTTCTTGGCTTTTCTTATCATCTTCATTCTGTCTGGTGCTTGGCCAACATGGCTTTCTATGTACCATCTTGCAGTCAAACTAAAATAATAATCAAACTTCAGCTAAAACACTTCATAATCAACTACTTAATACAAGTCTTAATAAAATATATGTTGACATTTACTGTTAGACCTTTAGGCTTAATTAGTTCGAGATATACTATTAGCAATAAATAGCATACGCAGAAACAACAAAACAAGCAGACTGATGCTCTAGATAAATTTAGATAAACAAAATAAATTATTATAATCCAAAAGTTATAAAATACTAAATTAAAAACTTGCAGTATTATAAAACTATCTGATATATTATACTTTCTGAATTTGTCAATTATTTGAAATTTACCTGTATTGAAATAATAGATATTTCTCACGTAGAACCTCCCGACATTGAAGTGAGACTTTCCTCACCCAAAATCTCCCTAAATGACGTCTTTCAATTAATAAAATGGTTGTGTTAGGATTTTAGAGCGGAGATCAGCTAATATATAACAGGTTATTAATACAGTTCAATTTTTTTTTTAAAACGAAACTAAAAGAAATGGTTTGAAAAAATTCAAATCTTATCCATTCATTTAAGATTTTAAGTCAAATCAAACTAAATCAAAAAATACGGTTTGATTTAATTAATATTGTGGTTTGAAAATATTAAAAATAATTTGTTTTTAAATATTTTCTATTTCATAAATAGTAACTGAATTATAATTATTTAAGATATGAAATAAACACGAAATACATTTATAATAAATATGCAAAGAATATAATAAGATAAATATAAAAAGCAAGTGTAGTGACCACTGTTACAGACTTACTGTACGCAACTGTTTAAAATATATAAATATATATTTATAATATTATTATACTAAAAATGCGTCTGTGACGGAAATCCCCATAAGGAAAGGGAAACTTAACTGTTATTCCAAAATAATTTAAAAATATGAATACGGAAGCAAGAAACATAAATACTGCAACAAAATATGAGATAATGACTTTTTACTGAAATTCTCAGGCTGCTCATGTATAAAAATATGTCATCCATACAATGCATACTATAGTATAATACACACACATAAATACATGAGGAAAAAAATAATCAAAGCATACGAGCCAAAACATGTTATTAGCCACTGAGCTATATCCCCAAAATTTGACAACTGCATCACTCATGCTCAGTCCCCAACTCACTGACTTGCAAAGAGAAAGAAAGGGAAAAGGGTGAGTGACAAAATCACTCAGTAAGCATTTCCTATCTCTCACACAGACAGGTCATCGAGCACAAGCTGATCTCAAGTCTTAAATCTTGTTATTCTCTGCTCTACAGTTTTCTTATTCATTCTTTCTTATTTTTTATTTCTTTACTTTCTTTATTTCTTGATTTCAGAGGTTTCATCTAATTCTGTTTAATGTTTTATTTCATCTGATCTGTTTCTCATAAATGTTGTACATGACATGATATATATGCTCTGATGTCATATAAATTCTCATTAGTAATAAAACTTGCCCTTTGGGCCTGATTTTCTGAAAACTCATTCTTTTCTGAAACCTCATTCTGATATAAAACTCTGATCTGAAGATCATGTATATATATATATATAATATAACTGAAAACTGTATCAGAAAATACTGTATCTAAAAAATATTTCAGCTATGCTAGCCAGACTGATGAATATAAAAATTCGGTACCTTGGCTGTGTAAGCTCAAACCTATGATATAACTACTCATGCACAACCATATCCTCTCTAACAGACGATGATTTTCTTCTCTAGTGGGCGTGCGAACTCACAAGTGCCCCCTCGTTTCCACTCCTAACTGATGTCCGAAATATCATATATTTATACTTTTAAAATATACTCTTGGATCCTTAGATCTCTTACTGAAAACATTTCATGTGACATGTCGTGCTCAATGCTTTGATAATCATGCATGAAATGTTGTTATATTTTGTTATTCTTATGTTTATCATGCTTAGAATTTGCTTAGGTTTGTTTTTCTTTGCCTTAAATGTGCTTAGGAATTGTTTTCTCAACTTTTCTTAAGGCGCATAGATGTGTTATGTTTGGCACACGGGGCTATGCTCAAGTCGTGCCCTTGATCGTGCTAGCTTTTGAAAAATTTTAATAAACATTGGTTGACCACACGGGTGTGTAGTGCAAATACACGGACGTGCATTTGAAACACAAGGCCGTGTACTACACTACATGAGTGTGTAGCTGCCTTAACACTGTCTTGTGTCTTACCTACACGGGCGTATAGAATTGGGATTAGACACATAGACATGTGCACTCGGGTACATAAGCGTGTGTCTGGATTTTTATACGCACACGGGTGCCATACAAGATTGTGTTCATGCATAATTGAGGTCACACGGGCGTGCATACTCCGGTGCACAGGCGTGTGCTCAACCCAGATTCTGTAGATGCGTTTAGAAACCTAGAAAATCTCACTCAAACTCATTAAAATCTCAACCATTTCTCAATCAAACATACACATATCATATTCTTATGCCCATAAACATTCTCATTTCATCCAATCATCATAAAGCATGCTAAAACTCACACACTTCTCATGAAATCATACCCAAGCATATAAACATCATACATCTCATAATAATATCATAAATCATCATACATTATCTTGTTTCATTATCAAATCACAACAACACACATCCGCAACATGCATCAATCATCCAAGAAGCTCAAAATCGAAGAAAGGATGTTGTAAACCTAAGTGAAATAGGTAAAGAAATACTTACCTCTAGCCATTACGTCTGAATCTCTCTCTCTCGAAGCTCTTGGATCTCTAGCTGGAATAATGACTACTAGTTGGACGGATTCTGACCTAGGGTTTACTGGAAATGGAGAAGAGAAGAAGTTGAAGGAAAACACTGAACGAAAATGTGAGAAAACTAAAACATTTATTGCACCTCTCACCTGACACACGGGCGTGTGTCCGGGACACACGAGCATGTGTCCCTCAAAAACTCAAATCTCTCTCTCCTCGCACCATACATGGAATATTCTTTCCAAAATATTTATGTACAAACCACGAAAAGTCTCTAAAAGACTCTTCTACCCTCAAACACTCTTGAAACTATTTTCTATCTGGAAATATCTCATTTATCATTAGTCTCAAAGCCTAAAATGATAATTCTACCCCTGGGCTATTACAATAAGTGGTGTAAATATTTAATTTATTGTATTATTTTTTGAAGCTATCGATCATTAATATTAAAATTTTAAAATTTTTAATAATATTCAAACTTTTTTGAATTTCAAAAAATCTTCTAAAATAATTCATTAACTCCTGTAATATTTTAAAAAATTACAGTTCCCCCTTAAACTAACAATTATACATTATTGAGATTCTATTTATAATTATATTAAAAAAGTTTTTTTTTTCTCGTTTTTACTATTCTTATTTAAAATTTATATAAATTAGAGATGCAAAAATTATAATTATTAATAATTATTTAGAAACAAAGTGGTAGTTAGCTTGAGACCTTTTTATTATCTTTTTAACAATTTTACAAAAATATTTAACTATTCTTTAAACAAATTAAACGTCCAGATTGTAAAATGGTTTTATAAACATAGAAGGCGACGATTTACATTTTCATGAAATCTGGAATGGGAAATAGCTGTTTGAGTTATATGTATTTTTATAAAATATAGTTTATAGTTTTGTCTTGTTTGAAAATCGTAAACCATTGACCAACTTTAAAAAATGTACCATTTTAAATCAATTTTTTTAATTTTTTATAAATCAAATCAAATCAAATTATAATTTTTAAATATTTTAATTCATTTAAAGATTTGAATCAGAGTTCAATTTTGCCGGGGAAATTATCATGAATAGGTGTCGGTTTTCGCTAGAGGAGAAATTGAGAGGAGGCTGCACATTGATTTCAAATAGTAAAAATAAGGCCAAAGGATAAAGTCCAAGTTTTCTTAAATGACAAAACTACGCTAATACAAATTTAAAAAGTTAAATATCTATAATTTTTTTTTGTAAAAAAATTAAAGTATCTTTTATAAAATTTAATAATATTAATATTAATAAAATTTAATATAAATAATATTAAAAATAAATTTAAAATAAAATAATTTTAAAATAACAATAAAAAAATTAAAAAAAATTTAAAAATAAAATAAATAATTAAAAAAATAACCATTGTCGTCAACAGCGTCACTAGCGGTAGTTACCACCTTTAATCTCATCAGATAGTCAGAAATGATCACCTGAGTTTATTGATAGTCGGATCTTACTATTAAAAATCTTATGGATATAACAAGATCTGACTATTAAAAATCTAGTGGAGAAGGCTGAAAATGGTTAGAATACTTGACACTACCTATTTTCAACCCGGGTTAGATGGCATAGACGATTAGATTTGATCATCTTCGCCATTTAGCCGCCTCCGCGATCGTGGTGGTCAAATCCGATCGTTAATAGAATTAGGTAACATTTTTCGATCACCAGGTGAGGTTAAGGACCGCCACCATCACCGATGAGGGTGATTACTTTTTTAATTATTTATTTTATTTTTTAAATTTTTAAATTTTAAATTTAAATTTTATTATTTTTATAAAATTTATTTTAATTTTAATTCAAAAAAAAAATATTCTTTGACTTTAGTTACAATATGCCAACCTAAAAATAAATAATAATAATAAAAAAAAGCCGGATAGTATTTCTTGATACCAAAGAAGGATACCGTGAATTTGTTAGCGCTGGACCTTCTCTGTGGCATACTCAGCAAGAAACACAAAGGAAAAGTCCCAGCAATCAAATCAAAGCAACAAAATGACCAGCATTGGAACAGGCTACGATCTGTCCGTCACTACATTCTCTCCTGATGGTCGCGTTTTCCAGATCGAGTACGCCGCCAAAGCTGTCGATAACAGCGGGTACTCTACTCAACATCAATTAAACTATCCTTCGATTTTTCTTTGCCTTTCGTTTTATAATCTTCATTGATTTCAGTTTTCCATTTCTTTTGCAGCACAGTCATAGGAATTAAGTGCAAAGATGGGATTGTTATGGTAATTTTTTTTTCTTTTTCTTGTATTTGACTTTTTGATGCCAATTTTGGTTTGGGCTTATAAGGGAGTGGAGAAACTAATTGCATCCAAGATGCTGTTGCCTGGTTCTAATAGAAGAATCCATTCTGTTCATCGTCATTCCGGCATGGTACTCTCTTTTACTTTTCCTGATTTGATCTTGTGAACACTCATATTTTTACTAGTAATTTCCCTATTTTCTCTTACTTTCTTATGCTTTATTTGTTACATTTTTTTAGTTTTTGAAAGAGACAGAGTGACTCAACCCTAAGATTGAATGGTTGCCAACCACGATTTTAAAGGATATCAGTTGATTTGTAAGTAAACCCATCGATTAGAAGGCTAAAGTAACGTGAAACTTGATGTTGTTAGAAGATATACTTCCTATCTGTGACAGAGATCTTAAAAGGTTATCTTAAAGTAAAATTTGTGGGCAACATCAAGTTTGGAGTTTCTCTTGAGCGAAGGGCATCCGTGATCCCTGAAAAATTTTTAAATGACGATGTAATCATGGAAAATTCTTATGAGAATTCTTGCCATAAATATTTCAGTTTGGTTCTCAATACAACTTTAAGCTGCTAGTCTTCTTCTCTTTAAGAAATTGTTAATCTCTCTCTCTTGGTACAACAATTAAGTATATCAATGGATTCCCATGTGAAAAGTTGACTACCCAAAAGATGTAGTGAATTGAAAGGACTTTACAATTACGTTCATTATTTATCAGGGGGGTTTCTCCTTTTGGCGCATTCACTAGTTTATCCCAGTGAAAATGCTTTTGGAGTGCGATCTGTTTTTCTCTTGTTTTATACTGCTTTTTTCCTCTTATATCTTGGAGAATATATCAATATGTTTGTCATATTTTGTTTAGAAATCAAACCTGTTGGAAGGATCTCTTTGAACCTAAATGGTTGGCTTGAGTGGTTAAGACCATTGGTATACAACAAAAGTCACCACTTAGGATACTATATCAAGTTTGAGGGGTCCAGTAGTAGTCCTTAGTTTATAACTTGGTTCATTCATATGAAAAGTTGAGGGGTTTTTAGTATCAGAAATGAAGCAAATGGGAGGGATGTTTTTTACCTCTTCATCTCTCTCTCTCTCTCTATTTTTTAAAAGTGTGTTTTTATGAGTTTTAGGTCTAGTGTTCTTGTATAAATAGCTCATGTTGTGAAAAATAATAACCTTTTTAGGTCAACCTAGCCTCATGTATCTGTTTTCAACTTTTATATTGCCACACTTGCTGATATGCTTCCAGCTATAGGCTGTTGCAGGATTAGCAGCTGATGGGAGACAAATTGTTGCTCGGGCAAAGTCTGAAGCCACAAACTATGAAAGGTTTTCTTTGTTAATTATTCACTTATATGCATCTTGTGTCATGCATTCATAGCATGTTGAGCTTTAGACTTGGAAAACACAGCAGTTAGAGGTACATAGACCCAGAATGTGACTTGTGGAATCTTTATCAATTGTGCCATGCTTGTATGGAGTTAACAATATTAAAAATTGTAACTCAGAAAACAGAAGGCTTAATTCTCATGTTTATTGATATGAATCCTTAGCATATTTATACAGGTTACAAGTTAATATCCTATAAATCAAATTCCCTACAAATTAGCATTCCTTATCTATACAGGATTAGCATTCCTTATCTATACAAGATTAGTATTCCTTATCTATACAGACTGTATATTAACACTCCCCCTCAAGCTGGAGCATAGATATTAATCATGCCCAGCTTGTTACAGAGATACTCAACCCGAGTTCCATTTAAGGCCTTTGTGAAGATATCTCCCAATTGCTCGCCTGTTTTCACATAACCAGTTGAGATCAAATTCTCTTGGATTTTCTCTCGAATAAAGTGACAATCTACCTCAATATGTTTGGTCCTCTCATGGTATATGGGATTAGATGCGATGTGAATAGCAGCTTGGTTATCACACCAAAGTTTTGCTGGTAAGTGAGGTTTAAGACTAATTTCGTCTAATAGGTGACAAATCCACATAACCTCACACGTGGATTGAGCCATTGCTCTATACTCCGATTCTGCACTAGACCGAGAGACAACACTTTGTTTCTTACTCTTCCAAGAGATTAGATTTCCACCAACAAAAACACAGTAGCCCGTAGTGGACTTTCTGTCCAGTTTCGACCCAGCCCAATCAGCATCTGAAAAATACTCAATGCGAGAATGTCCATGATTCCTATATAGCAAGCCCAAGCCTGGAGCTCCCTTCAAGTAGCACAAAATTTGTTCCAAAGCTGCCCAATGTTTAATTGTGGGCTCAGACATAAACTGACTTACAATGCTAACTGCATAGGCAATGTCTGGTCGAGTTACTGTGAGATAATTTAACCTCCCAACCAATCTTCTATACTTCTCTGGATCATTAAAGCGATCATCGTCATCCTTTGTAAGTTGAACACTAGGATTCATTGGTGTGTTACACGGCTTAGCTCCTACCTTTCCAGTCTCTGCAAGCAAGTCAAGAACATACTTCCTTTGAGATAGGAAGATTCCTTTCTTGCTTTTAGTCACCTCTATTCCTAAAAAGTATTTCAACTGACCCAAGTCTTTGGTATGAAACTTGGTCTGCAGGAATGTTTTGAGAGAAGTTATTCCTGTGTAGTCATCTCCGGTAATGACCATGTCATCAACATAAACAACAAGTAAAATAATCCCAACTGTAGACTTTCTGTAAAAGACTGAATGATCACACTTGCTCTTTTGTAACCCAAACTCCTGAACCACTTCACTGAATTTTCCAAACCAAGCGCGAGGACTTTGCTTCAAGCCATACAAAGATTTCTTTAACTGACATACCTTACCATACTCCCCCTGAGCAACAAAACCTGGTGGTTGCTCCATATAGACCTCCTCGACAAGATCACCATGCAGAAAGACATTCTTTATATCCAGTTGATGTAAAGGCCAATTCTGAGAAGCCTCTAAAGAGATGAACAAGCGAACAGAAGTGAGTTTGGCCACTGGAGAGAAGGTGTCTGAGTAATCAACTCCATAAGTCTGAGCAAACCCTTTGGCCACCAATCTGGCTTTAAGTCGAGCCACCGAACCATCTGCATTAAATTTGACTGCAAACACCCATTTACATCCCGCTGTCTTTTTGCCTTCAGGTAAATTGACTAGATTCCATGTATGATTATCATCCAGAGCCTGCATTTCTTCAATCATAGCCTTGTGCCAGTCCGGATGGGATAGAGCTTCTCTAACTGTCTTTGGTATGGAAACAAAGTCTAGAGAGACAATTAAAGATCTAGAAGACGAAGATAAGTGATTGTAGGAAATAAATTAGTAATAGGATATTTAGGAAAGGTGCACTGGCGTTTACCTTTACGAAGACTAATAGGCAAATCAAGATCATCTGGTGGAGGATCAGATGACGAAGTAACTGGTGCCAGACATGTATCATGGTGGTCTGGCCTCCGTGAATAGACTTTGACAATAGGTGGCTTCACAGGATCTGTAGGTACAATAGTCTGCTCACTCAAACAATTCATAACCTCTGGTTGCTCAACATTGGAACTAGGAACATCCTTAGCATTAGATGGTTCAACAGAAACAGAAGTAGACAAACTATCAACAAGGATTCGGTCCTCAGAACTTGTTGGTTCAATCGGTACTGAAAAGTAGATCTCATACTTTAACCAGTCATCATCCTCTCCCTGACTACTAGACTTCAATTCGAAAGCGAAGAATGGAATGTGTTCAGAGAAGACAACATCTGTTGATACCAAGTATTTGTGGAGATCAGTAGAGTAGCACCGGTATCCCTTCTGTAGCCGTGAATAGCCCAAAAAGACACATTTAAGGGCTTTAGGATCCAGTTTAGTAAGATGAGCACACATCACGAACGAAACAAGTACTCCCAAATATCCGTGGTTCAACTAGAAACATAGGCTTAGTAGGAAAAAGGATGCTATACGGAACATCTCCGTTGAGCACTGGAGAGGGCATTCGATTGATCAGAAAACAAGCTGTAGAAATAACATCTGCCCAAAATGGCTTAGGAACTTTCATTTGAAATAACAATGCCCGAGTAGTCTCAAGGAGATGCCTATTTTTCCTCTCAGCAACTCCATTCTGGGCAGGGGTATCAGCACAAGATGATTGATGAAGGATGCCATGTTGATTCATATAATTCTGAAACATTTCTGACATATATTCTTTAGCATTATCACTCCTTAATATGCGCACAGTCACATTAAACTGAGTTTTGATTTCAGCACAAAAATTAGAAAAATGGCCAAACACTTCAGAACGATTTTTCATAAAATAAATCCAAGTCATTCAAGAGAAATCATTCACAAAAGTAACAAAATATTTGAACCCAGTTTTAGATAAAACAGGACATGGTCCCCAAACATCAGAATGAACCAACTCAAAAACAAATTCAGCTCGCTTATTAACTCTAAGACTTAACGAGCTTCTATGATGTTTTGCAAAATGACAGGACTCACAATCCACTGAAGATACATCATGAAACTGAGGACACAACTTCTTCAATACTGGCAATGAAGGATGACCCAACTGACAATGAGCTTCAAATGGAGAGGCAATACTAGAACACGCAACTGAATGAGGTATCCATGCATCGAGAATATAAAGACCATCAGATACATGCCCTTTACCAATAGTCTGCTTCGTCATAAGATCCTGAAAAAGACAGTAATCAGGGAAAAATGAGATACAGTAGTTAAGGTCTTTTGTGAGACGACTTACAGAAATTAGATTGAAAGCAAGACTAGGTAAACTTAGTACAGAAGATAAGGTAATAGAAGAAGTAGGTTTCACAGTCCCCGAGCCCTCGACAATATAATTGGACCCATCAGCTATTGTTACTGGAGATGGGGTTGTGTGAGAGCGAAAGCTAGAGAAGATTTTGGGATTACCTATCATATGATCTGTGGCACCGGAATTAATTACCCATTTGTTTGAGGAGGAAATAAGACACCTTTTACCTGACTCAAAATTAGCTGATGATGTTTCTTTCACAGATTCTTGACGTTGAGACAATTTGGCATACTCATCAACTGAAATTGTGACTGTTTTCTCAGAAGATGAACTAGAAGTTGCAGCAACAGTAGCAACAGTATTCTGATCTCTCTGGTTGCGATTTTGTAATTTCTTACAGTAACGCTTTGTATGTCCAGGCTCTTTGCAATAATAACAAACAATCTCACTAGCTCTTCCATTGTTACCTTCTCTGTCTCCTCTATTAGAATTCCTCTCACTAGCTCCTCTATTGTTACCCCCTCTGTCTTCTCTATTGTAATTCCTCCTACCGGTTTCACTCCCCCTTCCTCTGTTAGCAACAAGAATACTGCTTTGCTGATTAGATGAAGTGGACTCTGTACGGAGCACATGACTAAATACCTCTTGAAGAGAAGTAATCTCAGTACTAGCGAGAATCTGGGATTTAGCTGTGTCAAACGCAGATGGAAGTGCACCCAAGAAACTCATCACCGCCATTTGTTCCCTTTGAGTCTGTTGTACTTTGACGTCTGAACTAAAAGGCAACAACATATTTAGTTCCTTATAGGTTTTCTTGAAATCCATGAAAAAGGCTGTAAGAGATTTGGCTTCCTTTTCAGGACGATAGAAAGCCCTACAAACGTCATAAATCCTAGATATATTGCCTTTCCCAGAGTACAAAAATTCAAGATAATCCATAAGTTCTTTCACAAACTCACAATGATTAATCAAGCCAAAAACTTCACTTTCAATAGAATTACGAATCTGTAAAATGAGACGAGCATCTTCCCTTAATCATAATTTCCTAGTGTCATCAGTGGGGGGGTCATTAATCAAATGATCATCTTTATCAATGCTACGCATATAAATCCTAACAGTTTTGCTCCAATCTAAATAATTAGTGCCATTCAACTTATGCTCTGCAATTTTAGACAATACTAGAACCACTTCTCCTGCTTGAACCTTAGTATCAACCATTGTGCAAACACCAGACTAATTCACCCAAGCAATCAGAAACAACAAGGTTGAGAAACCGGAACCTGAACCAAAGGCAACAACTGATGATGACACAATCTGAACCAAAGGCAATTAACCCAAACAACAGAAACCAATAAGGTTAAGAAACCAGAACCCGAACCGAAGGCAACAACTGATGACCACATAGCCTGAACCGAAGGCAGCAAGACAACACCTGCCTTCAAATGAATTCGAAATAGCAAGTTAACACAAGAGCATTACCAGAAATGCTAAGACGTCGTCGTCGGATGAACCGGACAGCAAACGACACCTCCACGCGCTTCCACGTGCCAGCGCGTGAAGAAGAGGCAGAAACTAGATCTGGAGCGTGAGGCCCACTCGCGGCAGATCCGATCGCCGGAAAACAGGGACTGGCCGGTCTTCTTGTTCTGATCCACCCTAGACAGGAGGTGAGATGAACTAGTCAAGCGTGAAGCCCACTTGTAGCAGATCCGGTCGCCGGAAAACAGGAGAACAGTCGATCTTTCTGCTTTGATACCATGTAACTCAGAAAACAGAAGGCTTAATTCTCATGTTTATTGATATGAATCCTTAGCATATTTATACAGGTTACAAGTTAATATCCTATAAATCAAATTCCCTACAAATTAGCATTCCTTATCTATACAGGATTAGCATTCCTTATCTATACAAGATTAGTATTCCTTATCTATACAGGCTGTATATTAACAAAAATCTTCTTACTGATTTAATCATCCAAAAGAGTTGCAATTCAAAAAACGTAAAGTTTCAATCATTTTTTACTATATGCTAAAAGAGCTAATTTATCTTTAATTTACTTAATAATGACCTAGCGGTTGCATACAGTGGAATTTGTAATGATTTTTCCACATGTACTAACAGAAAATCATGTGGAAATGTTCTAAAACATCTTGAAAGGTCCTCTCACATTTTATTTACATACATATTAATGTATTTCCTATTTTATGGGTTCTCTTGTTGTTCATATATAAGCCGTATCAATTTTCAATGTTGATGGAATAATTTCTTAACCTGATGATTACTTAAAATTAGGTTATAATTTGTGATGGGGCTCAATTCTAAGGTTTTAGATTCTTACACATGAACATTCAAATACATGCATGCTAGAGAGAAGCACATAAAATGTGTTTTTCCATGCAAGTGTACTTCAGATTTCATCAAGTTACTTGAATTGTTCCTGTTTTATTTGCTTAAGAGGTTTAATGAGCATTAGAATGTCTTGTTTTTGTCAATATATTGGTGGTTATGAAGGAAACCCCTTTAAAATAAGGTTCATTTGAGGGATGCAATTATGGAAGGAAGACTTGGCATGTACTACAACATTTTTGTGGCATTTTGATACAATGTGTGCTGTAAAGTTGTCTATACTAATATTATAATTGCTAGTTGAATAAGTGAACATTTGAGTGAGTGCAATTATAAAGAGCAGAAGCAATATGTTGTAAAGTATTTGGCAGTAACACTTGTCAACACATCAATTAAATGTCATCTTATTTTCGTTGTTGACTTTCAGTGTGTATGGTGAGCCAATTCCTGTGAAAGAACTTGCACAACGAGTTGCGAGTTATGTACATCTATGTACTCTATATTGGTGGCTCAGGTTCGATATTGTTAGAACTTGGCATTTTGTTATTAACTTTTCCCCTCCTCCCATTATTGTAACTCTGTGAATACTCATTCATACTGTCAGACCTTTTGGATGTGGTGTAATTCTTGGAGGTTATGACCGAGATGGGCCACAATTGTACATGGTTGAGCCATCTGGTGTTTCCTATGTAAGTTAATATATTTTCATATGCTGTTATTGCAACTCTATCTGCACTAATTAAGAGAGTTGGTGTTTATTTGAATTATCCTGGATTGTTTTCCTTCTTACTAATATGTGCTTTGGTGTCTTTTTTAGAGGTATTTTGGTGCTGCAATTGGCAAAGGCAGGCAGGCAGCCAAGACGTAAGTTTCAAATTTTTTGTTTGTGAAGTTCTAAGATAGAAGATTTCCTCTGCTTTAGAAGCAAAGTGGAATAAGCCAGCCATATTGTAATCCTTTGTACAATTTCATGTGTATCTTGATTTCATTTATTTTTTATGTACATTCTTATGGAGAAATAAGATCTAATAGGTTATTAGTTGTTGTCTAATAAATATAATGATTCATTTATAATATTTTTCTAAGGATTTAACTGTACTTCATTTTTCTTTTAGCTCATATTCATTCACGTGCTGCATGCAGCTAAATGTGTTTTTAAGGATATTGGTTCATCTGACTCATTTAGAATCTAGATAAGACATATACGGTTGTATTCTGATATTATGAAGTTTTTTTGCTTTTGCTTTTACTTTTCTTAGAAAATTATCTGGTCTTATTGACATTGGTGCATGATATATTTATGCAGAGAGATTGAGAAGTTGAAACTTTCTGAGTTGACCTGCCGTCAAGGAGTTATTGAAGTAGCCAGGATGTAAGTTGGATTATACATAGTAACGTAAGTTAATAAACATGGGTAATATTATGATAGTAGTGTATGGTTTTGATGGTTTTCTATTTTTTTGCTTTGTCCTAGCAAAAGAGAAAATAAGACTTTTCTTTTTGGGGGTGGTTTAGTAGTCAATTAAAAAAAAAAAAAAATTATGACTGGAATAGCAAAAGTAAAGACTTGGAAGAAGTAACTGTTAACCATATTTTTTGTCTTTGAATTTCTGTTACATGTTCGTTCTAGGTTGTTTCATGACTTGTGTTATGTAATGCTTACAGTATTTATGGAGTGCACGATGAGGCAAAGGACAAGACTTTTGAATTGGAAATGAGCTGGGTCTGTGACGAGTCAAACCGCAGGCATCAGAAGGTAATCTTTAATTTTTTTTAGTATAACATGAAAAGCTTATCTATTGAGCCTTATGTTCTTGTTTTGCATCATTCTCTGTCCTTTAATTGCTCAGAACCAGTACGTATAAGCGATATCATATATGCCGAGCAATTGTTTCTTTATACATTTGTGAAATTAAACATGCAGGATGACTTCAACTACTTTATCATGGCATTTCATTTATTCTCTTTTTTCTTTTGGTCTTAAAAGGGGTTATAATGGCATTTCAATACTTAGAATACGATTGAATCTCTGTGTATGGGGTTCTCTCTTTTTTTTTTTTTCTTTGTTTGACGAGGGTTTTCTCTCATTTTAATTTTTTTCTTTGTTTTCATGGTTGTATTCCTTGGCTTTCTGATGATCTATAAATATAATAATTCCTTTTATGGATCCCTTTTTGTTTATATTGTTCATACTAAAATGTGTTTCTAACATATCCATCATGTGACTAATGTTAGAAATAAGAACCTAAAGTTTTTATTATCTCTCTAAATTGAGGGATATTTATGAGTTGGACTATTATTTAAACTTTCCTGGTGTTTCTATACTACCCCACATTACTTGATCTTCTGTATCCCTGATGGTTAAATTACAAATTCTCAAGAAAAGTTAAAAAAGGCCTCTGTTTCAGGTTTTTAGGAGTATTTTAGAGGCTTGGTAGGCTAATATTTAATTGTTGAATTACATAAAGGTTCCGGATGAACTTCTGGAGGAAGCCAAGTCAGCAGCTAGAGCAGCATTGGAAGAGATGGATGCGGATTAGTGCAGCAGAGGTCTTAAGTTTCATGGTAATTGTTGAAATCATTTCAAAAATATATGTATGGAATAGGCTGGGGAATTTAGTGGTGATTGAGGTTTACTTGTGTTGTGACAGTGGTACTTTAGTTAACTTATGACTCACCAAAATTTTGGTGTTGAAGGATTGCTTTCTGATTCTAACCTTTGATAGGTTAAGGTGAGGGTGGTGATCCTCGTCTCCTTCCTCATCTTTGAAATGCAATTTGATCTGTCTGAGGTCGAATTGGGATGGGGATGGGGATCTTTTGCAAGTATGGATCATCAAATGTTAAAAATTTAATAACAAAATTATTTTCTTTTCTTCTAATATTTTGAATTGACAAAATACAAAGTGTATTCAATATTATATACTTACGAATATAATTAATTATGTTTTTATAAAAAAAAGAAAAAAACAAAAGAGATTTTATTCTTTACTAATTGTATAATATAAGAATGATAAATCAATGGTCACGATTGAGTAACCGTATCGATGGAATCAAAATTATGACTGTATTAACACTTTTAATTCTGCTTTATTCCCTTACAGTATCATGTGGTAATGCAAGATTAAAATATATCTATTTATTTATTATTTCAGTGATAGCGATCTCGGTCCCTAGCCCTAAAGTAAATCGGGGACTGATGAGGCGCTGAAAAATGTCATACCTCTTCAACCCTCGTATTTAAAATACAAAATGTGTGACTCTTTTAATAAAGTAGCCATACTTCTAGGGGTTTTAATAATTACCAAAATTGTTGGGGGAAGAGTCGAGCCGTGTCACCCCAAGAAAAAATGTGCCAATTGATTTTTAATGTATTTTAAAAATTTTTGGTGATTCGAATATTCTTGTATCTCATATATTTATATTTCAGGGTTGTTTATAATGAAATATGCTGTTTTAGTTCCATACAAAGGCTAATAGATAGTAATAAATGATAATGATTTATGTTGGAAGTAGATAAAAAATGCTTCACAACCATCGTGACATTGTTGGGGGGAGATAAGTTACCAGAACAATGATTATGCAGCGGAATATATATTTGAAAACAAAACAAAATCTCAAATTACCCCATTTAGGATCTTGTCTTAAAAAAAAATATAAAATATAATATATTCAATTATAGAGTATTTTGGAACCTGTATTTATAAAGTTGATATTGTATGCTTTGATTTCATAATGATGTTATTAAGTTTACAATTTAACATTTTTAGGACGATATTTGTCCTATCCATAGGGAATACGAAGTTTCAAAAATTTAACTACACGTCTTGAGTGCTAATATAATAGGTGAGAGAATGAGAAATCTAGAAAGGAGTCAAAAAAAAGTTTTGAAGAGAGAGAGAGAGAGAGAGAGACCTTTCAAATTCTCAAAAAACCATTTAGAATGAAAAAAAAAAGTTTCCTTTTATACTTGAAGCACACGCACAATCATGTACTCAAAACGCATAGTTGTGTGTCATGACTTTGCTTAACACACGGGTGTGCACCAAAGTGTACAGTCGTGTGTTTTGGCTTATCATCATTATAAAATAAATATTTATCCATAACTTACTGGACAATTGTCTATCCACCATCTTTTTAGTTCATGATACAAAAAGAATTAACAATAAAATCCGAGGAAAACATATTCAAGTGTTATAGAATGAGAAAACCAAATTTGATGAACAACCTTAAAAGAAACTACAAATGTTTTTCTCTTTTCGTCTTGATCTTGCTGAAATTAATCTATAAATCTTGAGCTCTTGATTGAATCTAGTACCTTTCTTAAGAAGTTCTCATGAAAAACTTGTTAACTAAGTTTTAGAACCTAACCTCAATTTACTAGCAAGTGTACTAGTTCATTTTAAGTATAGTATAATTAAGTTCGAATATCGGTCTCAGAAGGACTGTGCTAATTCTTAAACCTCTCAATTCTATTGTTATTTGAACAATAAATATCGAATGCCACTTAATCAAAATTTAACTAATAACTAAATTAATTAACTAAAGTAAATAAAAATAACGCAACAAGAAATTACAAGAAGCTAATTAGAATAATGGACACTAAGGCTAAGGCTTCACGTAATTGATAACTTAATCATCAACCTTTTAGTATCTATTTCATCTTCATTGGTTAATGGTTGAATTCACTAACATAGTAATAAAAGCTCTTGTCTAGTATTAATCTATCCTTATTACTAATTACCTTAAGAGTATCATCAATAACAAAGGATACATAAACTTTAAGAATTCATAACAAACCCACAAATTATATGTTTTCCTATTTCTAGGTGTTGTTTAATCTACAAATTGATACAACTTTATAGTCACATAAGTATCTTTAGTTTTGTCACTAAACTCATGGTAATTATTAATAAATCAAATTTATAACTCACATCTCAATTGTAATTATAAAATCCTAATAATTTCAAATGTTCATGGAACATCCAAACAATGACAATATGCACAACTAATAATTGAATAACACATATGAATAAAATCATAGAACTTCAATTAAATCAATGACTGAATATCACAAATTAGATTACATCCTTGTCCAGTGAATATAAGTTTAGCTCATGATAGAACAAGAAGAATAGTCTAACAAACTCAAGACAAACATATTTTTATAGTGAAAGTAGTAACACCCTTTTGAAGAAAAGTCTTTAATTATTTTAATCCTTGCTTAATCTTGATCTCTTGATTAATCTTTGGATGAATCTTGTTCAGTCATTTTAGAAGTTATGTGTAAAAGTCTTTCTTTGTAGCTTCCAAGACTTTCCAAAATGTTTTTCAATTAATTATAAAATTACTTATATACTTAGGACTAGTTTAGGTCAAATCCAATTAGAATCCTTATAGGATTAGATTAGGCTTTTAATGCAAATCTACCACTATGCTTTTGCACAGCTTTTCTTGTAGTAGCATAAAGTTTCTAGAATTTTAGCCTATAAAAGTCGTAGCCCTAGATGTTTGGTTTAATTTGGCTTTGGAATAACCTAATTTGGGCCCTAAAATCTCAAGTTGTACCTATTTTAGTCTTCAGTCGTCAAACAAATTTTGTCCTTGTGTTACAGCATCGTGTTTTGCCTTGCTTCCATGCTAAGACACCATAAAGTAGTTCTCCTTTTTTGTCACGACACCATGAAATTGCTTTCACATTATGCTACAACAAATATCAATCTCCTAACACCATGTTTCTGTGATTCCATATCATGGGCACCATAATTTCTCTTGATTTGGTGTCATGATACAAGCTAGTTTTCTATCCCTTTGTGCCTTAATTGCTCATTTCTCCTTAGATTTTCACTTAAATACCTATTGATCATCTGTAAGTGTTATTTGGCTTGCTTTTTATGAAATCCATATCGATTCATCATTTCCTATAAAACCAAATACAAAACCTGTGATCTTGAAATATACATATATAAAGGGCAAAATGATAATTTCATCCTTAGAAACTCTCTAATTGAACCATGAATTCTTATGTATGCATGACATTTATCATAACCCATAATTAGCTTTTTGCTAGTCTTTAGCAAAATAAGAAAACTAAACTAAACTAAATACAAAACTCTAAAAAACATCAAACTTAAACTAATCTAATTAACTAACTAATCAAATTAAACTACTTTACTCCTAAACCATTTTCATCAGTTATCATGATTGCATGCAGCATATGCAATAAGTCTTTAAAACCTTAAGTAGCCCTAATAGACGAGTTATAGTCTTGTGAGGGTTTCTAGTGATGCTACTCACAAACATCTTAAACCTAAAAGTAGAAAGAAAACACATATATATAATTTAACAATAACGCAATAGTTAACTCATACAAATGTCTTATAAACTAAAACAAACAATTGATACACAACTTACTAACTTCATCCTCCTTAGATGCATTTCAAAACAACACATCACTATTTTATCAACTTTTACAATCATTCCATTCACAAAACCATAACCTAACCTTTAGAATATATTCATGCATACATCCACTTGTACAAGTGATTCATAAATAAATTTTTTAAAACCTAATCCTTAGACAAACCTTTTAACCATCATCCTTCGGTATTTACTAATGACAACTTCTTGTCCCTCTAGATTTCTTAAACTTATTGATTTTGCTAGCACATAAAATACTACATAAATATTTTTTTTTTAACGCTTACAATGGTTTCCTTAGGTTGTAACCCTATCTTTTACGTGAATGATAATACTTATAATACCAACACCCGATCACTTAAAAATTACAAACTTATGGTGTTTTGCATACTCTTACTTTAAGTCACCATTTGATATGAGGGTCACTCATGATGGACATACCAACCCCCAATCTTCTTGGCAACTAAGGCATTAAAGTACTCAACTTCAAATCACGCCTAATTTTTTTCTTATTATATATTCGTTCCATCTAGATATCAAAGCAATGCACATTTTCAACACTTAGTCAAACAATCATCAAGTTTATCAAGGGATTTCTTTTATAAGTTGTCACTTGTACTCATGAACATAATGTACATATAATTATTCAAGTCAAGTCACCAACCATAAGTACATCAAACCTAAAAGTTTCAATTTTATAGTGTATGTCTCTCTAAACTTCTAAATCAAACAAAGCTAGTTCATCATATTCTAATTATCCACCATAGTTAGATATGATCATCAATATACATGCAAACTCATACACAAAAAAATAAAAAATCAGAACATGAACAAAAAAATGAAAAATTTCACATAAAACACACAAAAATGAAAAAAGAAATCACTAATTTATCTATTCATTTGAATCTTAGTTCTAACTTTTTCTTACTCCTAAGCTACTATTGGTATTGTCTTTGATGAAGAATAAGAAAATTAAAAAGTTAGAACTATTTCCCTCTTGTGTTCAAGGTGTCTATCTATCCTCATGTATCAGTCTTTTAAAAGTTTAAACAATCTTTCATTGCCAATGCTAAAACCAAATAATCTTTAGCAACTTTAGGTACCTTTAGTGAAATAAACTTGCCACACTTAAACAAACATTAATTAAAACATGATTACTCAATACCCTAATATACAACATAAGTTAAACAAACAAAAAAATCAAATAAACTAAATTAGGAAGCCTTTGAATAAGCGTTTGGTTTAAAGTCTTCAACCCAACGTTTATGGCCTGATTCACCCAAGGTTTTTACATGGGATCTAAGCCTTGCTGTGCTTAATTGGACCTATATCATATAGTTAAAGTCATTTTTCCTTTACTTGAAATGTTTTCCATGTCTCAAGTTATACCTTGATGTTTTCATAGGGGTGTATTTTAATCATTTTAAAAGGGCCAACAGTTTTCAATCCCTAGGAATTAGCCTCCCTCAAGTGCTTACCAAGATCGCTTATTGCTCGACTTTGATCTTTGCTCATTGACTTTGCTTTTCATTAAGAGGCTTTGGTTTTAAAACTTTTTCTTGTTGCTTTTCCTCATGATAACAATATCTTCTTGTTTGTTGGGCACCTCTCTGGTGTCACAGACCTTAAAGGTAACCATTTCACTTTCAACTTATAAGGTTAAATTGCCTTCTTCCACGTCTGTAAGGGCTCTTCCTATAGTAAGGAATAGTCTTCCTAAAATTAGTAGAAGATTCTTATCTTCCTTAATATTTAAAACCATATAATCTATTAGGAGGGTAAAATTATCCAACTTGACAAATATATTCTTCACAATCCCTTTTGGATGCTTAATTGATTGATTAATGAGCTAGAGTGTCATAAAAGTCTACTTTATTATTACAATCTTCAATTTCCTATAAATAAAGAGTGGCATTAAGTGCACACTTGCACCTAGATCACATAATACATTATCAAAATAATAATCTCCTATAGTGCAAGGAAAAGAGAAACTCCTTAGATCTTTTCTGTTCTAATGGAAACTTCTTTTGGATTGTGATGCTACATTCATTGTTTAGCTTCACTGTTACTTTTTCATCAATTTTCCTTTTCTTTGATAAAATCTATTTTAAGAACTTGGCATACTATGGCATCTGTTCAACCACTTCAATAAAAGGAATAAACATGTAATTGTTTTAAGATTTTCAAAAATTTAACCTATTTTTTATCCTCCTTTAGCTTGTACAAGCACTGTTGAAATGGTATAAGTGGTAAGTGGTGGCACTTTAAGTTTAGCTTCTCATAGTGCCTTATCCACTTGGGCACCTATTCTTCTTTATCTTTTTTCCCTTAAAAATGGGTTATGATTTGTCTTTAGCCCTTTCTTCTTATCTTTCCTTTTCTTTCTTTACATTAGGCTTTCTAAAACTATCATATTTCTAAATATAAGTGTCGACACTTGTTTATTAGATTTATGGTCGTGTTGCTTGACAAGGATTGTTGAGGTCTTTTAGCCACCTTTTGTATCAAGAGTTTCTATGTTCCTAGTTAAAGCTTTATGATTTTTTAAAGGTATTCTTGTTTCTTCAATAAATCTTGACTATTGTAGCACTAAACTCATTTGATGTTGTGTTAATTTTTTTATCAATACCTCAAGGTTGGGTTTATTCTCTTAGGTTGGTTGATATTGGCTATTGCTTAGTTAGCCCCCTTAATTATTCCATGCAAAATTTAGGTGATTTCTCCATTTGGGATTGTAAGTATTTAAGCAAGTATTTAAGTAGTTAACTTGTTTGATGTTTGATGAACCAAATTTATTTCCCATTTGACAATATACGCTTACATGACTAGCTACATAAAAATCTCAAGTTACAAAAAGAAATTGAATATAGTTAACTTGTTTACCTTTTAATTGGCTTGAAGTATATTGACTTGTGTAGGGCTATTAATGTATCTACTTCATATGCTCCCACGACTCATCTTATGTGGTTGTTGCCTCTTCTAGCGTTGTTTGCCTGATATATAATACACATCTAATGGCATATTATTATTTATTGAACCTTTAGTAGTTGCATACACTAAAGTTTGAGTCTCAGGCATCGAACCTATATCAAAAGTTTGCACTTGTAGGCACAAGGGTATTTCATGATATGGGAATTGTCTTAGTAGCTCCTTCCACCTCTTTCATGCTTCTCGTAATGTCTCTAAGTGGCCTTGCATGAAGAAGGTTATCTCATTATGTATTTTAGCTTACTTTGATGACAAAAAATATTTGGCAAGGAATTTTTGTACCAATTCTTGCCATGTGGTGATAATACCAACGAGTAGAGATAACAACCAAGCCTTAGCTTTGTCCTTCAATGAGAATAAAAACAATCTTAGCCTTATAGCATCATATATAATTCCATTAAATTTGAAATTGTTGCATATCTTCAAGAAGCTTTAGATGTATGAAGTTGGCTCTTTAGTCACTCCTCCACCAAATTGGATTGAGTTCTAAATCATTTGTACAATGGTAGGCTTGATTTTGAATGTATTAACCTGCACATATGGTCTTCTTATACTAGATGCACAATTGTCAACTATTGGCATAGTATAATCCCATATCCTATTATTTACGTCTATGTGAAGCCATGTTGCTACTTTTTTCCCTTTTTCTGGGTTCTTTTGCTCCTTTAAATTTTTTCACAAAATTCACTCCTACAAAATAAAAGAACTAAAAGAATATCCTTACAACAAAAGAAAATAAAACTAAAATATACGATACTGAAAATTATAAATTAAAAAGAAAAAAACAAGCACACAATAAACATAAAACTGAGGAGAACACACAAATACTAAAAACTAAAATGTAATCTGAAACTAGTTAGTTAAAAAAAATAGAATAAAAGTTAGTGTCTAAATTATTATCAAACAACTTGGTTTAGTATTAATGTTACAATCCTCAAAATGGTGCCAAAAACTTGTTAAGTAAGTTTTAGAACCTAACCTTAATTTAATAGCAAGTGTGTAAACACCTTATTTTTTACCTAATAAAGTTATCCCCGATGATGAAAAATCTAGATGTTAATTTGAAATTTTTAAGATGTCGAGTTGAGTATGGATGAGTAAAAACACTAAAACCAAAACCCAATACAAAAAGAGGGAATTATTAGAAAATAATCAAAAAAAATTAAAAATTATTCAACTAAAAAAAATTGTGTTTTTTTTTTTATCATTAATTATTAAAAAAAAAAAGAGAGAGAGAGAGAGAGAAAAGGAAAAGGAAAACCATAAAACCCACAACCAAAGCCCATGCAGCCAACCCAAGTAAAGAAAAAGAAGAGGGAGGAGAAAGGCCTAGTGCGCAGCCTAGGTGGCGAGCATGCTAGCCCAATTGGAGAGGAAGCCAAGGTTTACCCTACAACGTGCACGTGGGACACACGCGTGCGCTGAGTGACAGAAGCCATAGGGGTAAGCGGTCATCATGCGTGTTTTGCACGCGCACGCTGAGTCGTCGTGTGTCTGTGTCCTTCTGCCTAAGCGTCTCTCTCTCTCTCATGTCTAGGGCAGCGCGCTGCACGCTGACTGTACGTGTACATGGCCTTGCTTTTTCCTTGCCAACGTAGTATTTTTTCCTTGGGCAGGGTCGCAGGCCTATTATTGGCACATGTTTTTAAGTGTTTCCTACAAAAAAATGACGGGAGCACAACCCCTCCTATAAATGTAAGAAGAAAAGAAAACGAAGGGAATTTTTGGAGGGGAGAATTTCTCCATAAACAAAAAAAATAGAGAAAAGGAATTAAAAAAATCAGAAAAAAATTTTTTTTTTTGGAGAATTAACACATTTGAAAATCAGTGTGCTGGACTCTCCTCAGCTCAACATTGATAAGCTTTCAAGTGACGAATTTCACGTAAATTCCTGAGAATTTGTATAAGATAAATATGTACACATTTAATATTTTGTATATTTTTTTGATATGCATCTATATAAATATTGTATACTGCATTTTTTTTGTATTTATATTAATATTTTGTATGTTTGTATTTTACATACTATTTTTTTTAAGTTCCGTATCTATATTTTGTTTATTTTATACATTCTATATTTTGTGTGTTATACTTTTATGTTTTGCATTCATATTTTATTTATTTTGTGTACTAATATTTTTATATTATGTAATTTTTATATATTCTATATTGATATTTTTATCTTTCTTAAATACTGTATTTTTATATATACATATTCTATATTAATTATTTTAGATACTGTATTTGTAAGTTCTCTCTCTCTCTCTCTCTCTATATATATATATTTTATATTCTATACTTATATTTTGTTTATTCTGTATATTTGTATTTCTATACAATGTAATTATTGGTATTATGTATTCTGTATTTACAAATTTTGCGCGTACATACACTATGATATACTATATGAAATTATGTGTACACATATCTATATTGTACATAATATGTATATAATAAATATTTTGTGAAGGTAAGTATTTGTGTATCTTTTATATATATAATATTCTGCACACAAATCGAGGGAATGTGCTCGGCTGTTTTGGTGGCAAACGGGGCAGGTTAAACCCTCTTAGCACTCGAGTTTAAGCCACGCGAGAGAAAAGCTGCGTCTTCACCTTTTTTGTGTTCTCTTTATTTTTATTTTTATATTTTTTCTGCCCACTGTACATAACCATCCATATATATATATATATTATTATATTTTTTGTATATACACTATATTATGTTTAGATTCTCTCTCTCTCTCTATACACACACACATATATATATATATATATATTATATTTTGTACATATATTATATTAATTCATATGTAATTTATCATGTGTAAGTTATATGTATCATATATATTAAATTGTGTATGTTATACATGTATTTTGCTTTATATATACAAATCGAATATATTGTTGTGCATATTTTATGTGTATATTATACCTGGATAAGAGTGCGAATTTCATTATATATGTATAATTAATACCCTGCATAAATAGGCTTTGTATCTTGTATTATGTTATATATTAAATGATACAGTCAGACCCCTAACAAACAAGATTGCCTGCCTTTTGGGTAACGGGACAGGTTTTGCCTCCACACCACCCCAGGTTCAAATCTCGTGGGGCGAAGTTGCCTTTTTATGTTATTTTTTTCTTTCATTTTTTTTGGGCCGACTGTGCACAAGTGTGTATATATATACACTACTGGACCATATGCTGCTGTTTACCTCCTTGGGCTGGCTGGGCTACATGCTGTTTGTTTCCTTGGGCGGGCTGCTTTTACATGGGCTAGAGCTTTAATGTTTATTTCTATTTTTATTTTACAAATATGATTTGTCCTAACTAATTTTGGTTCTCAGGATTTATTTATTTTATATATTTATTTATTATTTTATTTGGTTAATTAAAAATTTTATTTTTACAAGATTTATTTATTTATTATTTTTGACTTGTTTAGGGTTAGACAAAAATGTATAAGGGTATATAAAAAAAAATTATAATTTTATTTTTTAGTTTTTTCTTTTTCTCCCATTTTTTTTCGTGGACAGATAATTAGTGTTTATGTATCGCATGATCAAACGAAACTTAATTAAACTCAATAATATGTTGAACGAACAAACCATAAAAGTGGAGGTTGACCTGACATAAGTATTTAACACCTTTTCATCATTGTACCCGATTTTTCGAACTTAACCCATGGGCAGGTAAGAAAGATTGAGTTCTTTATAAAGGATTCATAAAATCATTTATTCTTACTAACGTGTATTTTTCCAAAGTAACTTTTGGGTGGCGACTCCATAAACTCTGTAATGGGTCACAAACTGTTATATGCTTCTCTTAACTACATTTAGGGTCGTTAAACAAAAGTGACAAGTCTGTTATAGCTCGACGTGACAAAAGTAAGTGTCACAAAGTGTACTAATTCGTTTTAAGTATAATGTAATTAAGTCTGATATTGATCCCATGAGGGTTGTGCTAATTCTTAACCCTTCCAATTCTAATGTTATTTGAACAATGAATATCAAATTCCATTTAATCAAATTTTAACTAACAACTAAATTAATTAACTAAAGCAATTAAAAATGAAGTAACAAGAAATCACAATAAACTAATCAAAATAATAGACACTAGGGCTAAGATTTCACCTAATTGCTAACTCAATCACCAACCTTTTAGTATCTAATTCATCTTCATCGGTTAATGGTCGAATTCACTAATATATTAACAAAAGCTTTGTCTGATATTAACCTATCTTTATTACTAACTACCTCACATAAGAGTACCACCAATAACAAAAGATGCGTAGAGTTTAAAAATTCATAACAAACCCATAAATCATAAGGTTTCTTATTTCTAGGTGTCGCCTGATCTATAAACTATTACAACCCCATAGTTGCTTAAATATTGTTAGTTTATCTCTAAACTCATAGTAATTATCTATAGATCATATTTATAACTCACCTTTCAATTGTTGTTATAAAATCCTAACAAGTTTGAATGGATATGAAACACTCAATAATACCAATATGCATAATTGATAATTGAAAAACACATGAATAAAAACATTGGACTTCAATTAAATCAATGACTAAATATCACAAAATAAATTATATCCTTGCCCTAGTGAATATAAGTTTAGCTCATAATAAAACAAGAAGAATGAGTTTACAAACTCAAGAAAAACATATTTTTGGAGTGAAAGTAACAACATCCTTCTGAATAAAAATCTTGAAATTTTGCAATCCTTGCTTGATTTTGATTTCTTGATTAATCCTTCAATGAATCTTGTTCAATCTTCTTGGAAGTTGTTAAAAATAGTGTAAAAGCCTCCCTTTACAGCCTCTATGACTCTCCAAAATGTTTTCAATTAATTATAAAGTTACTTATATACTTAAGACTAGTTTAGGTCAAATCCAATTAGAATCCTTGTAGGATTAGGAAAGTTTTTTAATGCAAATTTGCCACTATGCTGTGGCATAACTTTTCTTGCTATGATGCAAAGTTTCTAGAATTTCGTCTTTATGAAAACTATAGTCTTGGATGTCTAGTTTAATTTGACTTTTGAATTATTCAATTTGGATATTAAAATCTTAATTAATGTCTATTTTAGTCCTCAGTGGTTAGACAAATTTTGTCCTTATGTCATAACACCATTTTTGGCTTTGCATCTATCCCATGACACCATGAAGTTGTTCTACTGTTGTGTCACAGCATCATGTTTTTGTGATTCCATGTCGTGGCACTAGAATTGCTCTTGGTTTAGTGTTGCAACATAGGCCAATTATATATCCTTTTATGCCTTGATTGCTTGTTTCTCCTTGGATCTTCACTTGATTCACCATTTGGTCATCTGTAAGCATCTTTTGGCTTGCTTTCTATGAAATCCACATTGATTCATCATTTTTTGCGAAACCAAATACAAAAATCTATGATCCCAAAATATACACATATCAAGGTCAAAATGGTCATTTCACCCCTATAAACTTTCTAAATTAACCACGAATTCTTATGTATGCATGACACTTATTAGTGGTTGTCAAATTTATGTGTCAAGAACTTTTCTTCTTTATTTCTCATAAACTTACTTATATACTAGGGTTAACTTTCAAGTAGAATCCTTGCTAAAGAAGGTTTTGAGATGTCTGGATGCCAGGGCAGAATTCCTCTTGCGAAAGTAACTCAATTCTGGAATTTAGCATTGCATTTCTATTCTTGTTGGCATTATGACGAGCTCATTAGTGCAATGCCAAAATTTTAGAGCACAAAACGACCTATTTTAGACTTGTGGTCTTCACAAAAATTATAACCTTGGATATGTAGCTGAATTTGTATTTTGAATCACATGATTTTGACCTATAAATCTCATGTTATGCCCAATTTAGTACCCAATGCTTAGACAGAGAATCTTATTATTAAAATAAAATTTTACTAATTTTTCAGATTGCAACAATGATTGGACACCTAAATAAACTCATATTTTTTTCCATAATATCTTTGTAAAAAGCTTAAAATGTATATTACAACTTTTTTGAGAACCACTTTTACATTTTGAAACCTTGACTTAATGAAAAATATGAAACAAATAGCAAAGGTTAAAAACAAAAATAATTGAAATTTTCTTTGTTTAGTCGCTATGGTTTCAACTCGAATCTTTGTCCAGCTTGTTCTAAGTGTTGTAATCCTGTTTTTCATCAATTTAACATGAAAATATCTAAAATCGACAAAACTTCAAATACAAACTTGTGATCCCAAATTATGTACAAATAAAGGGTAAAATTGTAAAATTCTATAGTAGAATACTAAAAATTAACCACGAATTCATTATGAAAGACACTTATCATGTTTAAAGACTTTACCATGTAGGCTTCATCCCAAATTTATTTTTTTCTTCCTTTGTCACTTTAATAAGGCCTTACTTGTTTATAAGAGCTTTATGACATCAATAATCATGAAAAGGGTTTTGAGAGGTCTCACCGGTGCTAAGATGAGTGATTTGATTGAATGTAGTGTATAGATAAGGAAAATTAAAAGGGAAATTTTCTTCTCTCCCTTGCATGGACTAATTATGGCTTAGAAGTTATGAGAATAGTCTTAAATTATATGAGACATTTTATAACTCTCACTCAAACCACTTACACTCGACTTTCAAACTTTTAGATAAATTGCATTTTGACCCCTACACTTAATTTCTCTCAATCATGGCCAACAATTTGTCTAATATTTATTCTGAAATATCAAGAAACATTATTAAAGTTTTAAATTCACGATAGTCAAGAAAATCCAAGGTGATTCACACTTTGTGCATTAAATTTAAAACCTTTGGGTCATAGCAAACAACTCCTTATGGTATATAACTCATAGGTTTTTTAATAAAGTAGCATTGAATAAAATCATGATTAAACTACAATTAATCAACTTTTCATTCATGAACTATTAATTAACCTTTAACAAGACATCATGACCACCTAACTAACAAAGAATCAATGTTAAAACGATTAGACATTTCAAGGTTATTAGACAATCAAATTATTTCAACATAATGATTTTTCATCAAAACTAAGATACAAAGTAGTGTCATCCTCAATTCCCTTGACTTTATTGTTTAACTTGTGAAGCAATGATTGGGTATTAATAGATTTTGTAGTGACCCTCGCCATAGGCCATTGTTACACATAATATTTATCATACTAATAATATATTTGCAGCAAGGATCTCTATCGTAAATCTGCTACTAAAATTTAAATTGTTAATACGAAAGCTATAATGGGAAATACTATAAATAATTATAAGAAAATAATGATTCTTTCTTAAAAATCCTAGGCTTGTCATTACTAAACATCTTACTCACACAACATACCATAATAGTGTCGTACATACACATATGCATAAGACAAAAGTTATGTATAAGGCATGTTGTTACCAAGCTATGTCTCCATAATCTGACAACTATCCTGCTCTAAATCAGTCCTAAGATCACTGAACTATAAAAAAAGGAAACAATGAAAGGGGTGAGTGATAAAATCACTCAACAAACATTTCTTATCTCTAACACTAGCAGTTTCAAGCTCCATCTGAATCTCATGACTTATCACGCTATCTTCTGCTTTATTTGTTTCTTATTTCTTTATTTCTGAAAATGCACTTTCTTTTTTTGTAGTGTTCTTCGTCTTTATTTGTTTTATTTCTCATGAAATGTTATACACGACATGATATGCATATGCTAGTGTCGTGTGTATGTTGGATAGTCATAAAACTTGCCATTGGACATGGTTTTTTTGAAATCCTTTCTGAAATAATAACTCTGATCCAAAGATCCTATATATATATATAATATAAATTGAAAATTATTTCTGAAAGTACTATATCTGAAAATAACGACTATATTGGCCAAACTAATGAATATAAGGATTCGATACCCTAACCGTATGAGTTCAATCCTATAAAAACTACTCGTGCACAACCAGCACTCTCCTATTGAGCTTGGTCAAAGACCATGTCCTTTCTAATGGATACTAGTTTTCTCATTTTCTAGTGGGTATGCAACTCACAGGCATCCCCTCGTATTCACCCCTAAATGATGTCCAAAACATCGTATATTTATTTTCTAAAAACATGGTATTGGATCCTTAAATTCATTTTCAAAAACTCTGGTATGACATGTCATGCTATATGCTATTCATCATGCATGATATGCTCTTTTTATCTTGATGTTATTAAATTCTAAGTGCTTGTAAGTAACTTAGGATTACTTAGGAAGGCTTTAAAATTCATTAAAATTCATTCTAGGCTTTGTTTATTGTGCAAAGGTGTGTGTTACTTAGCACACACGTGTGCGGGAAGACACAGAAGACTATGTGTCTGTCATGTTAGCCTCTGGAATAAATCTGTAAAACTTTGGCTGGCAACGCAAGCATGTGGTGTTAGACACACAAGCATGCATCAAGGCACAAGGTTGTGCCCCAGACTTGTACGGAGGTGTAGCTATCATCCAACACTCCCATGTCTTGCTTACATAAGTGTGTAAAATTGGGATTTAACATACAGACATGCAAGGTTGTGCTCATACAAAAATGAGACCATACAGGCGAGTACTTACAAGTGCATAACATGTGTTCTATTCGATTTCTATAGATGATCGTCTAGAAACATAGAAATCCCAATATTCCCAAATCAAATCATAACCAAAACTTAATTAAACATTCATATGTTAAATACATTAGCCAATAAGCGTGCTTATTTCATCTATTCACTAGAAATCATGCCAGATATCCCACATTTTTTATAATAACACACCCAAGCACAAAAATACGAAAGCATTTTATAATAACTCATCAATAATCATCCAAGGCATCATTTCATCATCAAAACATATTAGAAAACATTTCAAACATACAGTAAACACTTTTGGAAACTCAAACCAAGAAAATATATTGTGAAACAAGCTTAAACAGGTAAGGGAATATTTACCTCTTGTCATAGCTTCTAAATCTTTCTCTCTCTTTGCTTCTAGTTCCCTAACCTGGATTGTGGTTACTGGTTAGTTGTTCTTTATTCTAGGGTTTGTTGGAAAGGAAAAGGGAGAAAACCGGGTGAAATAAACTAAGTGAGAAAATGAGAAAACTTGGCATTTATGATGCCTCTCACGCGATGCATAGTTATGTGCCTCAGGCACTCGAGCGTGTGTCAAGGGAAATTCACACTTTTCCCTTCTTCTTGTGCCTTGCATGAAACAGTCTCTCAAGGAGACTCATGCACATGCCATAATTAGCCTCTAAAAGACTATTACACCTCTGAAACCTCATAAATTTTATTTTCTATTATAAAATCCCATTTCTAACCCCAATTTTCAGCCTAAAAGGATAATTCTAATCTTGAGCTATTACAAATTTCAATGCCAATTGCAATCCTATTGTAGTCATAGATTTAATTAGGTTAAGTTATCTATCTAATAGTATTACGAAATATCTTCTTATGTACCTAGGAGTGATGAATTCTTTGTTCATCCACCATATTCTCACTATACTTTTTGACATAGCAAATATGTACCATATTAATAACCCTAATAAAATAGCTTCATTAGGCTAGTGTTAAATTAGGTTATTTAATACGTGAAACATTTCAATGATTTCAAGTCTAAGAATCACATGGACCACTATCTATTAGAGTATTTATTTCATAAACACTAAGGTTATTATCTATGTGAAATCCTCTTGGTAGATCAATTTGTTGAACATGCAGTCAATATACACTTATATGTTACAATTGGTTGACATCAACAGCCTTAATATATAAGATCTGTTATTACTTTTCGATAAAAGTGTTCAAAACAATGATAGTTTTACCACATTATATGTTCTTTTAGTTAGAATAATGTCAAGGTTAAGAACGCTTCTAGATTCACCACCTACACGCTTATAGAGTTCTAACAACCAAGTTACACGTTAGTCCCCTTGTCATTATTTTACTAATCTAAGGACATTTATCATACATATATAAGTACATACATATGTAATAACATATGAATAATTTTCAATTTAATAATATTAAAATATGATACAATGTTTGGATAAAATTACATAATAACCCATGACAATTGACTTTATAACACGTATTCTAACAATTAGAACAAACAATCAAGTTCTCAATGACTCTAGTTCAAAGTTTTTTATTATCACTTTTCTAAATATGGCTAATTTAGAATAATATTTTAATTTAACATGAATAGTGTTACTTAAGTCTAATTTAAGCTTTTCTTAAACCTCAGTTTTTTTTTTTAAAACTAGAAATATATATATATGTATGTATGTATGTATGTATGCATGCATGTATGTATGTATGCAATTGAAATTACTATAATAGACAATTGTTATACAATATTCTCTAGCCTATAGGATATCTTTGAAAGAAGCATGTCTTCAAGGAAACTTATTTGAGCAATAACGATTAATGACCAGTTACAAGACCAACAATTAAGGAACATACCTTGCTTGCTAGATGACAAGGGATGTGGGTAGATTTTCTAACCTGAGACAACAAGAAGACCTCTATTTAGTAGTATATCATCTTTAAATCTTTAATAAAGATTTTTATATTCTCTTCCATGACAACTAGGGAAAACAATCTTCTCCTTCCTAATCAGGATATTTTTAACATTAAATATATTTCTTTATAGTTCAATGAAATTGGGAATCAATCCATAGAACTATGTTAAATTAGAAATCCGTTGATTATCCTACTTTGATTGTAACTTCTTTGCATAAGTCTTATAAGTATAAAGAACCATAGAGAGGAACAAAGGAAGCTAGACATACATCTACACTTAAATACATGGACATAGAGTCACATGATGACATACATTAGCTAATGTATCCATTCCTCTCAAGATATATGATAACTAATAGCTATTTTATGGACATAATCATTATTACTATCATGTTGAACTATGTTAAAAATCTTATGTGTCATTTAATTATTTTCTTATTTTCTTCATACCACATCACAACAAATGTGAAAATCTTATCATATTTTCATCATAATCTAACTTATATCAGGTTTTGGATTACATACTTTTGTGGTGCAAAATCTTATTAACAACTGGGTTTACTTTGCAATAACAATTAGTTTTTACAAATATTTTCACAAGTATATACACACACACGCTATGAAACATTGCACAATATTGTTTAGTTTTGTGCGGATTATACCATAAATATCACACACTAAACATACCTTAAACGTCTTCTGCAAAACATGAAAACATCAAGCATTGTTCATGCCTTTGTAAGGCTAATAACAACTATTAACAGTGCAAAGATTTCTAGGTTAAAAAAAAAAAAAAGATCGAGGCATATGAAATTCTGGACTATTTTCTAGCTGTCAAAAATCTGTAGCATTATAGTTTTGTAATGTAAGAGAAGGAAAAAGACGTTAAAATGTAATGTAATTAATTTGTAACCCTAATTGCCTAACAAAAAGATGGATGAGTTCTAAGGAATGATGGACTTAAAAGTTTAGTCCTCTTAGCAGCTTACAATTTCATTGCTGTAGATAAAGAGAGTGTGTGTGTATGTGTGTGTGTATATATATGTATATATAAAGACACTACAAGAGAAATGATTTTTAGTAGCGTTTTTTCAGTGGCGTTTGTCCAAACACCATTAAAAGAGGGACCTTTTAGTGGCGTTTATAAAAAACGCCGCTAAAAGTACGCTTTAGTGGAGTTTTTAAAAAACGCCACAAAAAACGCTGCTAAAAGTCATTAATACTGACGGTTTTTTAAAACGTCACATACCAATGTAGGGTGGGGTTTTACCGGCGTTTATAATTAAAAACGTCGGTAAAACCCATATACCCTAAAACGTGCGCTCCTCTTTTCTTCTTCTCATTTCTTTCCGCTGTCATACAGAAATTTCTCTCTCGCTACTGCCACTGTCTTCCTCCATTTCAGGCCATTTTTTCACAGATTTGGCTATTTCTTCTTCATTTGGTGCTTGAAACTGGTTAAGGGCGCACAAAGAGAGAGACAGAGAGGAAATCTCTCTGTGAAATTGCAATGGCGTCTCAAGGTTGAGTTGGCTTCGTCGGCCTGGACGAACTGAGCTTGGACATGGCCGCTTCACTTCTTCGATCCGGTTACAATATCCAGGCTTTTGAGGTTGCCTTTTGTTCATATATATACATGTTATATATGACATAATATTTATGTACATAAACATTCACCACTTTTATTTAATTTTTTCATCATTTATATGAGTACTTATTTATATTTATTGAATTTCTTGCATACTAGTTGCTCGGCAGCTTGGCTTGGATGTCTCAAGAACTTTAGTTTTAGTTCTGTTGAATTTGAATTCAATTTTTTTTTAATGTATTTATTTGTTTGTGAATTTAAAGCATACTGGAAAATTTGCCGTACTGAACTTTTGATGGAATTGTCAATACTGGAAAATTTAAAATTCTTATTTATTTATCTATATTTGATTTTAAAATACTGGAAAATTTTGTCGCTCTAGACTTTGATGAAGTTCTTAATATTGGAAAATTTGAAGCTATGATTTATTTATGAATTTAAAGTACTGGAATATTTGTTGTACTGAGCTTTTGATGCAGTTAATCATATATAAATAATTTTTTTTTCATTTGGAGAAGTCAAAGAGTAGGTATTTCTATGCAAGTTTGGCCATTGAATTGAGTAAATAGACAGCTGTGAATAATGTGAAAATACCTCTACTTATTTATTGTTTATTAGTTTAAATTACAGGAAAATTTTGCTATGTTAGGTATAATGAAGGTTGATACTTAGTTTACTAGATTTCATGAACTCAAATCATTATGATTTTTTTAGAAATGAAGATAAGATATGAAGATATATGTATAAATGTTAAGGAGTTAAATGTCAAATAAAGTTCTTCTCGTTATTTCTAATTAAATTGATCTATGGATAAGAAAATAACTTTTAATTGGATAAAAAATTTTACAGCATAACAATTGTTAACATATTTGAGAATCTAAGTTATAAATTTATCTAGAGAAAAGATTTTAGGGTGGAAAATTGATTAAAATAATATGTTTAATTAGACAAAATGATTTTATGCAACTTTTTATGAATTATATATATATATATCTTAATTTAATGTCGGATTTACCCTTATCTTTAATATTCCAATTTCTTTTATGCAGACAATTAAGTTATTCACTCCGACAACTACAGGTTTGATTCTATAGTTAGTACCTTGAATTTTTACCACTCTTCTATACTTTCTAGTAAATTTTATGAATTTTTACCACTCTTCTATACTTTCTAGTAAATCTTATGTGATTGATTTATTATAGTACTTGATCTCAATGGATTTTGCAATTGTTTTACAATGGATAGTTTGGAGAAAGTACTTTGACTGGTGAATTTGGGCTTCTTTAGTACCCATAGTTGGCAGACTACTTCTTACATCTATCACAGAGCTGAATTTTAATATGTTTGGATTTTGTGCAATATTATTTGGATGTTTGGCTATATCTACAAAGACTATCCCAACAGAATCTCTACTTCATGGATACAAGTTTGACATGTGGTGCCTTTGTCAATTACTTTCATAAATATTTGTTTCTTCTTGTAAAATTTTTCATATTGTTTAGATCAAGATTTTCTAGCCATGGACTTCATATATCTCAAATATTGTCTACATAGGAATATGTCATTGAAGTTTCTATGTGAACATCATCGATAAACCATATGTTCTTGGGCCCATTAAACACATGTATAGTAAGGAGTAAGTTTAATTTGGAAGAAATTAAATATTATTACAATTAGGAGGAAGTATAACAAAATAATGAATGCTATTATATTATTATAGTAAGTATAGTGTAATACCAAATCCGGCTTAACGCTGTTGGATGTGGTATTATGCTTATTGGATGTACGTTCTATAGGTATGTGAGACACTTGATTAATGTTCACAACAAACAAAATGCTTCTTGGTATAATTCTTCATATTCTTGCATAAAGCATTTATTGTAATTCTTGCACAATGTACTTTTTTATTATTCTTGTATATTTTTAATATAAAATTGAACATAGATGTTGGTTGATTGTTGAGTTTGATCTTGTTACGTATAAGTTGTTTATTATTTTTGTGTTTCATTTTTCTTACATCTTTAATTTTTTTTCCAGGGCAAAATGTCAGAGTTTTGGCTCCAGTTTTTCAAACAAGTTCCATGATAGTTAATGTAAAAGTTTCGAATTTATATTAAGTATTATGATAATACTTCTATCAAATATTTCATTAATGAATTCACGAATTTATTAGTATTTACTTTCAGATGTCATATTGACTTCGAATATTATTGCAGTTTTTTTAAATTTCGTCGCAATTTATTGTTAAAAATATTAGATAGTTTACGAAAAGTGTAATAAATATACTTAATATGAAGTAAAAAGTATAAAGAGAAATGTCATTAAAAGCACCGCTAAAAATTAAAAACCGCCGCTAAAAAATGGTAAAAAATATGCCACTATAAACTAGGAAAAAATACCATAATTTTAAAAAAATGCTGGTAAATCTCATGGCGGGAAAAATTAAAAACGCCGCTAAAACCCCAAAAAAACGTCGCTATAGGTCCACGAACCGTCGCTAATACACGCGCGAAAATGAGTGAGAAAAATTGGCCAACGAGAAATAGGTTTTTAGTGGCGTTTTGAAACGCTGGTAAAAACCCAAAAAAAAGGCCACTATAAACCAGACTTATAGCGGCGTGTTTTTGGGTTTTTACCGGCGTTTTAGAAAACGCCGCTAAAATCTTTTACCGATACAGGAACTACCGACGTTTGCTTGAACGCCGGTAAATTTCATTGCGGCATTTTAAAACGCCAGTAAAAACCCCAATAAACACCGGTAAAAACCTTTCTTGTTGTAGTAAGATTTCACATATCACATTTTACATTCTATTGGATCCACAAAGAAAAATAAAAATGCCATAAATTTGTGACATTACTTCGTGTAATTGAAATCATTTGTGGTCAGTCAAACCCTAGTGATTAAATTGAACATTAAAGGGGTTGAACTTTGAGAGGCAAGCCATAGGTGGGCCTCAAGGAGAGCAAAACACAAGGTGCATGACAATAAGTAGGGGAAAGGTGCAAAGAAAACCTTGACAGAACCAGGGTTAGAACGACCTTATACTCAATCATGGCCAAATGCCTGGCAACACACATCCTCCCTCCAAAACCAAATGGCAAAAACCCCATCTTGTTTCTACAGCCACCGTACAGCTGATCCTCCTTGAACCTTTCTGGCTTGAACTCACTCACATCGTCGCCCCACAAAGTCGGATCATGATGCATGGCCACCACATCAATCCACAAGTTGGTTCCGTTAGGGACAATTTGGTCATCAACTCGGAAGTCTTGGCGCGTTTGCCTTTGTGTGTTTGGTGCTGGTGAATATAGCCGCAAAACCTCATTCATCACCCATTCCATCTACAAGAGCTAATTCATCATTTAGAAATTTCAATAATTTATAAATTGAAAGTAATATTCTTCCTGTAATCTAAAAGTATCTTTAAGTTACATATTTCATAGTTAAAATAATATCATAATGGCATGTATTCTCTCATGCCGGTACAGTTTAGATTATTTTTCGTTTTTTATATATGCACTTTTGCACTTTCATTCATAATTATACTTAATTATTAATGAGTTCCACAGTAATAAATTGTGACGTATGTACATTAACATTAACTCATTATCATTTATATAATTATATCTTATGTATTGATCTATGATTTCAAGCTTAAATAGGAGAAAGTATGTATTGGCTTGTGATTACAAGCTTAAAAAGGGGAAACTATGGATTTACTTGTGATTACAAGCTTAAATAGGGGGGAACTGTGTTAAATTGGGGTGGTAATGGTCAGCTAGGGTTCCATAAGACTTAAAAATTTGTAGGAAAAAGTTTTCTACAAATTATTTTTACCTTTAACAATTAACTTTTTAACCTTATGGACACCGCATTAGCTGAACCTTACACTTTAATTCATGAAATACTGTTCATAAACCATATATATAGGAATCTTTTCCAAAAAAATTAACGTCTATTAGAAACACAAGCAAGATCGTGCTGCGAGGAGAGAATATCATACCTTCTTTAGTCCAGCAAGCAAATCAAAATCCACTCCTTTGTCCCCTATTACTTCTCTTATCTCCTCTCTCAGCAGGTCTTGCCACTGTGGATTCAGAGCCAAAAGCAATAAACTCCAGGACAGTGCCAACGCCGTGGTTTCTTGGCCGCCAAAAAAAAAAGTCTTGCACTGATCTGTTAGTTCCCTTGATGTTAAAGTATTCCCTGGCGGATCTACGTTGTTTGCTTCAAGCAATAACCCCAGCAAGTCCTTCGAATGATGCTGGTTGCCTGATTTTACTCGACCAGCTATGATCAATAGAAGCAGGCTATCTATTTCTTTTCCAAGTTTTATGGCCTCCAAATTTCGCTTAGGGTTCAAAAAATTGCTAAAAGGGACACCCACATAGCGGTTGTACTTAAACAGGGCAACCTGCATGTCACATAGTTTTTTCAATACTTCTCTGCCGTGTTCGTAGCTGATTCCGAAGCTGGCCTTGGCGATTATTTCACCGGCTGTTGTTATAATCTCTCTTTCCACATCGATTTCATTGTTGCCGGAATTTATAAGACTACTCCATCGGTCCAGCATTCTAGAGGCCGACTCCACCATCAAACTTGTCATAGGCTATTGGAATTCAACAAAATTAGTGGCTTAGTGTAAAACTACAAAAAATCAGATGAGATAAAATATGAAAACAAAATTGACCGATACTTTTTACTAAATACCATAACAATAACATCAAACGAAAAACACATATATATACAATAGATTATGTTTGGATTTGGTTCTTAAAAAGAGCTGTAATAATAATTACCAATTTATACTTTATTTTTTGGGTCAGTGTAGTGGATCAGTCATATTAAATATTACTGAGGTCAATGGAAATTTATTTGACAACTATCGTATGGTAATTTCGATTAATAGTTACGCCAAAATACACATAAAATCAATCCTAAAAAGTCTAATGTAAGAGCTATTCGGTAGGGAATTCAAAGTTTTTGTGTCCAAAGTTTTTCACCTTTTATACAGTCATTTTCAATTCAGGAGGGACAAGATCAGACAACAATAACAAAATTTAAAATTTTGATTGACATTTATTTACATGTATGATTTAAATTATTGCCTAAGTGATAATTGTCTATGAATTTGGTTTCTATTATATATAAATAAAGCATTTTTTCCTAATTTTGTAAATATAACGCTAAAGAAATCAATCTTATATATTGGAAAGTCTAATGAATTGAGCTTTATAATTCTTCAGTTTTGAAATAGAAAAACAAATTATTGAGAAATTTTAATGAAATTATTGAAAAATAAAGCATAATTCTATTATATATGCATTTTGAGATAAGATATTGAAACAAGATACATAAGTAACAACAAAAGTTTGGCAATTTTGTGACAATAACCTATATGAGATATGTTATATTAATTTTATAATAGTAATTAAAAGAGTGCCAAGAATGCAATATTATGCTAGAAATTCAGTATGTAATTTTTTTAAGGCTAAAATTGGGCATGAGATTTATTATGCTTGTTCAGATTATATATTGACAAAGAGCAGAAAAAAAAAAAAAAAAAAAAGAACTAAGTTTAGAAAAATAAGTGAGGTTTAACCATTTAATCTGCGAAGAAGATTAGCAAACTGAGTTTTAAGATTTTATTCATTTTGAAAATAAGTTTAGAAAATTGGGCTTTCGAGATTTTATATGTATTTTAATAGGGAAAATTAGGCATTATACATATCTAAGAAACCTTTGGTGGACACTGACGATCATTAAATTAAGAGCTTGAAACTTAAAGGATGAAACTTCATTGTAAGGAGTTCAAAGGATTTTGAGTCCGTTAGTGTGTGAAGAGAAATAAAGAGACCTTCAAATTGGAAAAAGCGAATGCAGGAGTGATTATATGCCGAAGACGAGCCCATTCTTCTCCTTCCAACATAACTAGACCATCACCAAACATGGGCCTTCTGTCTTCTTTAAACACAACTGGTTTTCCCCAACTCTTTCCCATAACTCCTGCAGACAATTTTTTAAGAAACTCCGGATCTGCAATGTATAAAAATGGCTCTGTGCCCAGCCAGTAGACGAACACTTTTCCTACAAAATAGATTACATTTATGCAAATTTTAATTCTATAAAAATTGATTGCAATATTTTGTGTAAATTTATATCGATCAATTAGGATTAGGGTTTTTTATTTATTTACTATTTTTTCTATTGGAGGCTTACCATACGACTTTTGCCACCGAGCGAAGTAAGGAAAGAGAATCGAGTGAATATCATGGGAGATATGTAAGCATCCAACTGATGAATTACTCCTGTTCTTCTTGTTCGTCATCTCACTAATATTACCGAAAGGAAATCTTGGAGTTGGACCTCGAAACCCACTTCTCTTAATCTGCTGATATGCAAAAGCAGGCAAAATCCAGCAAGAAGATACTATTCTCAAGAGCATGAATAAAAGAAAAACCATAAATATAATGATAGGCATTGAAGATAAGAGAGGCCACCCCATCTCTAAGGCACCAGTTTTATCTTTGACCTGAGTTGATTGATCAACTAGGAAATGAAACGGGCATTTATAAAAATGATGCTGGCGCTGTTCAAGAATCAAGAATTATAGTTCCTGACTAAGCCGAGTACCTATTTTCAAATGGATTTGAATATTTTCAGCCACATCGTAGTAATCTTTTTTAAATGTCTTTCTACTACAGTACAGTAATCATGCCCCAAAATATGACCCCTGTGGTTTAGTAAAATTACCTAAACCACCTAAAGTTTTTGGGAGAGATGTGCGTAGCAGAAGGATAAATTATAGGTCAACTATCTACGAATCATTATCATAACTTAAAATTTGTGTGAGATAGGCCAAACGAATAATTCCCACAAAATTTCACTCAAAATTTTTTTAAAAGTCAAATATCACCTTCTTTCCCTTTTTTTTTTTTACATTTTATAATATAGAACCAAAATACCCTACATAACAAATAAATAATATTAATATTAAAATAGAATTTAATATAAAATAATATAAATATAATAATTAATAATAATAATAAATTTAATAAAAGTTAAAAAAATTAAAAAACATCATTTCGACAATAGTAACCGTTGAAAACTTAATCTAGTAGTCAGAAATAACTACCTAGTTAAATTAACTATCAGATCTGACTATCTCAATCGTGAAAACGGTCAAATTTGATGATCAAAGATTTGACGGAAGTAGTTAGATTTAGTCACCTTCCTTATCAAAGATGGATGAAAATGGTTAGTTTTATACATATCAGCTGTTTTTTATCATCTCTGATAACCACTTGGTTAGGTTTTTGGTAGCAATGGTCATTTTTAAAATTTTTATTTTTAAAAATTTTTAATTAATTTTAGAAATTTTGTATTATTATTTTAATATTATTTTTTATATTTTAATTATTTTTATAAATTTAATTTAATTATTTATTATTTAAAAAATTTTTTATTCGAAAAGAAAAAAAATATTTGATCAGTTAAATTTAATGGTTGACTATTAAATTTTAAATTTAACCGTTGACTTTTATTAATAGATGGGTATTTGATTTTTTAAAAGTTTTTAAATAACACTTTTCATTTAAGAAAACCTTGGGTGGGAATAAGTCGTTTGGCTTGTGAGATATATTGAATATGTTATCTATATACAAAAAACAAATTATGCACAAATAGAATTAAATTAAATTTATGCAAAATATAAAATATTAATCTTTCACAATTGCTTAGTGTTGAATTGTAGCGAGATAATACCAAACTCATCATGTTGAATACGTAACTTTTTTAGACTATTCATAGTACACAATTGGTAATGCATGTATTTCTAAAAATTCATTTACAGATAAATAGTCTGGAGACCTATGTAAGGATAGTAGAGAGATGGATACAAAACATCTAATGTGTTGAATTAATTGTTAGAGCTAGTGTTTTAAGGTCAATCCACATGACGATACAAGTTCATTGTTAAGTTACAAATCTTTATTATGACATTTTTTTATTTATAAGTGCATATATTTCAAAATAAATATTCTTAAGATGATAGAAACATGATGAGGGTTTTAATCATGATAACTAATTATGAGAACCCCATGCATACGTTAAGTGGTTATTATAAAAAAAAAATGTCTATAGTCTTGATATTAACAAAACAAGGACACAATTAATATAGTTAAGACTATCATATTGTTAAACGATTCAATCGAAAAGTGATGACAAATCTCATATATTAAAGTTATTTGTAAACAACTTGATGCAATATGTAAGTGTACTTGTGTAAAGGTATCCACCAGACTAACCCATCGAAGAGAATTTCATATAAATGATTGCTCTAGTTTTTATAAAATATATTTTCTTACCAAACAAAAATACATATGATCCTTTGACTTGAGGTTGCTAGACCATCTTATGCAATCATTTGTATGGCTTGACAGTAGTCATACTTAGTCCTTGAAAAGGTTGCCAAAAAGATGGTGATTTGTTATATTGAGAGATGCATGAAAGTTATAATAGTCCAATAAAAAATTCATCACTTCGTTACATAAGGGTGTATATTTTTGAATGGTTAAATTGATGGATATCAATGACCACCCAAAAATCTGTGACCACTATGGGATTGGGTTGTTTCTCATTGCAATGTCATTTGGTTGCTGATGCAAAAGTTAGTCTATGACATCAAAAACTTCTTGAGGTAAACACAACTTTTATATCTCATCTTTGAAAAGATATTTGATGACAAAATGATCCTATTATATGAGTGATTGTATTATTGATAGGTTGTTAATATAAATGTTGACATCCTAATATTCAGATAGTCATGATATCTTGCTAAAAACCAATCTTAGTTTGTACATAAATAATAATCAGGTAGAAAGATTCAATACAAATCTATGTGTTATCAACTTATTGGAGAGCCTATGAATCACACACAATAAAAACTTGATTAAACTTAAAGGCAAATGATTGTTTATTGGACCTCTAGGTGTTTTGATCATAACAAAAATCATGTTAAAATACCTAATATGTCCTTGGTATAATTGGATTCATGATCAAAATAGGACAAAAGTAGTTTTATGTCTTGTAGGATAAATGTACAACTATGACTAAACCATATACACCACTATATGGTTTATCTTGGTCTCATACATAAGATTTTACAATAATGTGATCTACCTCATACTTGGTTCTTTGATTTTTCTAAGTTATAAATTTGATCATATATGCATGTATATATAATGTGTATGCTCGTGACTTATAGTTCAGTCATGAATAAGATGATCCCATGAACATGACTCATAAATAGTCAAGAGACATCAATAAAAAATCAACAATCAATTCTTATAAACGATCATAATGTTTGATGGGTCATACTCATGACCATGTAAGAGAGAGTCATGACGAGTGAGTCATACCCAATTGCTTCCATGCATAGTCGAACAAAACAAGTCAACATGATGAATGCCATGAGCTTAACTAATTCATGTTCGTTAAAATGCAATGAAAAGTCATGACATAGAAGTCATGACCAGCTTTGCCTGTGAAAGGTTACAATATTAAAGTCAAAGTAGTATATACGTTTGTAGATGATATATATACACCAATTACTCGGTAAAACTTAAAGTGTACATATTCTCGTATAAGGTATCATATATAGTTTTGTACCTACCACTAGAAGATAAATAGTCTAAGTGGTCACACTTATTATTACTTATGTTATACTCATACATTTGTTGGTGCTAAGAAATTTTAATCGTTAGAAGAGCAGTTCAAGGCATTAGAAGTCATGGTCACACTATTAACACCATGTGCATACCCATAAATAAAACTTAATTTTTACTAGTTGCAATGACTTTATTTCTTCTCCAATGGATTCTTTACTTTTCTAGCAAGTTAAAAACTATAAATCAGAGCCCATTTAAAGTGAGATAGTTTAGAGATAATGTGCATTTAACTCAAGCTATAATTATCTCTTATTCTTACTCATTTTCTCTGTCTATTCTTATTGTGAACTTTTGATAGAAATTTGTTTGTATCAAATTTGTTCATTTGCCTTTGAGAGGCATTTTATCTCTTGTAAATTTGCTTACAAAACACTTTGGATGTAATCTTGTATAACTAATATAAAGGATAAATTCCTAAAAAACTAGTATAAGTGATCAAGTGTAATCCTAGATCAACTAATGGAAACTTCATGTAGGTTTGTTTGAAGAAGTTAACATAAGAGGCTTGTATCCAAACTACTTTAAAATTGGCTAAGCACCTTTTATCCCTTATTTGTATTATAATTGATTTATTTGTATGTAATGCTTGATTATTTATTGATTGCATTAGAATTGATTTTTGGGTGAAAGCATTCAAGTTTGTAAAAGTTTTCAAAAACTTATTCACCCCCCTCTAAGATTATTTAGCTATTAATTAGTTTGAGATTTTACAATTGGTATTAAAGCTTGGGTTTTTTTTTTTTTTTTTTGACAAAATCTAATAATTTTAAGAGTTCTAAGATTAATTTTATATGAGTGATTTATTTGTAAAAATCATTTTTTAAAAAGGCTATTGTCTAGTTAGACCTATATTATTTTTTGGATTGCATTATAGCCAATATAAGATAAGAATAAAGTTTCATCTTCAACCTACTAGTTATAAACTTTGGAAAATAATCAAACATAGTGATTGAATGCCTTTAAATCCTATTACTAATGAATCAATATATGAAAGTGCCTACAATGATGATGATGAGATGTTATTAAGCTTGAATGCTAAAGCTTTAAATTTGTAATTTTTATGCTTTAGTTTCATTGAATTTAACCATGTCTCATCATGTGAAACAAAAAATGAAGCTTAAACTATGCACAAGTGAACCAATCAAGTAAAAGAGTCCAAGATACTTAGTTTTTTTATGAGTATGAGTTTTTAGAGATGAAAAAAGATTAAAATATCATAAAGATGTATAAAAGGTTATCAAACCTAGTAAATAAGCTAAAAGGTCTTGGAAAGAGGTTTGAAATCGTAGAGCTTGTAAAGAAAGTTCTTTGATCATTATCAAAGAATGAAGTATAAAGGTCATGATGATTGAAAAATCAATAGACTTAAGTAAAATAGGAATTAATGAACTTATGGGGAGTTTTTTTTACTCATGAAATGAAAATAAATGCCCAACAAAAAAGATAAGCCAAGGCCAAGAAAAATATTACCTTAAAGGTAAAGGGAAGTTCAGATGATGATAAAGAATTTTCAATGGATGAGGAAGACATGAGCATTCTTACTAAGAGATTTAGTAAGTTCCTCTTCAATTCTAAAGGAAAAATTGAGAAGAAGGGCAAAACAATTATATGTTATAAGTGTAGAGAGCTTAAACACACTCACCAAGATTGTCCTCTTTTAAAAAAAAAGAAGAAAGGATAAGAAATTCAAAAAGATGGTTCTTATCTCCATTTAGAGTAAAAATGATGGTTCAAGTGATAAAAGCAAAGAGGAAGAAGAAAAAGCAAATATGTGCTTTATAGTAAAAAGTGATCTAGAAGATGAGGTAAACAATTCTAACTCTACCTCATATGATGAATTATAACATGCTTTTGATGAGTTAGTGCTTAAATTTAAAAGCTTTAGTTATAGAAATAAAGTTTTAAAGAAGAAATATCTTATGCCTAAAACTAGAACTAGATACAATGATTAATGAGTATGAAACATCCAAAAAGGAATTAGAATCAATTCTTTATGAAAAAGATTCTCTAGATTGCCTACGAAGGAAAATGATAATCTAATATCTAAAGTAACTAGCTTTATTAAGATTCTTGAGAAGTTTAAAATTGGACAAAAGAGATTAGTTGAATTATTAACTTCTCAAAGAAATGCTTTATATAAATAAGGCCTGAGATACTATGCATGTAATCCATTTACAAATAATTATAAGCCATTGAAAAAATCAAATGTATTATACTTAAAATGTAATCATTGTGAAAATGTTAGGCATAAAATTGGCAAGTGTCTATTTAGCAATGACAAACCTTTTAAAATAAAAAAAGTTTGGGTTCCTAAGGGGATAAATCAAACTAAAAAAGTTGGACCCAAAACAATTTGAGTACCAAAGAAAGGTTAAGTCATTTGTGTAGTTATGCCTTAAAGTTAAGGAGAAAAATGAAAAGAAAATGGCTATACAAGGCTTGGAACAAAGTTAGTGCTCATCAATCCAAGTAAGTTATTTTTCATGCTTAATTAAATGTTATGTGGATTATGATCATGTTTGAATTATCATTTTTTCTTTTGTAAGTAAAATTTTATATACAACAAAGTAAAAACAAAAAACCTAAGCTCGACAAAAGAGAACGCCCATAGGAAAACAAGAAAACAAAAAACCAAAACCTAACCCTTAGAGAGCCTAACTAGGCTAAGTAGAGAGAGAGCTTAGTAGGGCCAAAACCAACCACAAATACAGCCCCAACTCCAGAAACTATCTACGATAAAAAAAATACAAGCAAATACCTATAACCAAAAATATACATAACCTAAAACCAATGTAATCAAGATGTATATCAAAATTATGCAAACAACAAGGATCATAATATCTTTTCTTGCTAAGAAATGCAAAAAACCTGAAGTAGAGAAGAACACCATCCACAATGTCAAAGCTGTGAAAGCAAGCCACTAGCTCCAACACTTGTCCAAACCGTGCCCATAAAGATATATGTAACTTGTTTTAATCTTAACTAAAGACATAGTCCAACGCATCTTGAGAGTGGCTAGAAGTACATGTTTGTAATGTCCCAGTTATGGCCCTACTTGAAAATCCCAGCCACTAATAAATTAGGGGTTAGATTGCCTAAAACCCAACTTACTGGGTTTGTTGAAAGTTATGCTCCATATCTAATTTTCAGCCAAAAAAATAACAACTAAGATCACTTATTCTAGCCAGGAAATGCACCCCTTTGGAGCCTTGACATCACCCTTTTTAATGCCCAAAATGCCTTTGAAAAGAGCCAACCACATCGCAAGCAAAGAGGCTACCAAAAAAATTAGCCTTTAATCTAGAAAAAATGTATATTTTATTGTTCATGAAACAACCTCTGTGAACGGTAAAAATAGTTTCTGTCAAAGGGAAAACAACGAGAAAAGCCTTTCGAAAGGTGAAAATTTTGGCGAAGGCATCCTTGCACGTGTAACTATACATATAGTTCCTGATCCAACCTTTCTTTTCCCTAAAATCCTTGTAAACTCTAAAATGATCCTTGAATTGGAAGGTATGCACCAACACAATAATAAAGTTGTTCCACTAGGAAGAATTTCCAACCAATGAAGTGCAATTTTTTCTTGACTAGTTCCTATAAGTGTAAACTTTGGATAGTTTCTTAGAACAACTTTCACCTCTCTTAATTTGCTTGAAATGCTAAACTTAACCATTAGGTTAGGAAATCTTGCAAAATCTCTTTGTAAGAACCTATCCACTATTCATAAGTCCATTTACAAGCCACCTCAAATGGTTAGGATAAGGCTCCTCACTTAGAGAATCATAGCAAAGTCTACAAAGGCAAAGGAAGCACTAAAGATGATAGCCCTCTAGCCAAGTCTTTCTACTATTACAATCATAATACCTGTAAAAGAGTAAACTTGTTAAAGTAATAATTTCTCTTTTACCCACTTTCATTTTAGTCTTCAATAAATCTCTCTCATTCATTTTCTCATACACTACTCAAATGATCTCTTTCCTCATTCTGTCCATTTAAAGGGAACAAGAAAACACTATTTATCAACCTCTCAAAAGGGAAAAGCATTGGTATTAAAAATGTTTAATGATAAGCCCCAATTAGTAATAAGGACTCTATTATGACTAGTTATAAGAATTTTACCCAACTTCTCTCTCTTGTCTCGTATAATTCTTTTTACTCTACCCCTCACTCTCTCCTTAGATGTATGACCTCTCGTACATATACTATTGTTTCTCTCTTGCCAAATACTATAGATAATAACCCCAAGACTTAGCTTAGCCATGGTCTTCCTAAGAGAGTTCTTTTTCCACTCTCTTGTTATCTCCTCGATATAGTCATCCTACCTTTGCCCTTTATAGGATAAGTTGTTTAGGCTAAGAATATCATACCAAATGAAATGACTGTAATCACATTGAAAGAAAAGATGATTTATGCCTTCATCATGCAAATCACACAACATACAAGTAGTACTAGAACATAATCCAAACCTGTGCAACATGTCTCATGTGTATAGTCTTTTTCTCAAAGCCAACCATCAGATGATAGTATGCCTCAGTATGTGCTTTTTGTGCTAAATGATGTGGGCCTAACTAACCTTGTCCTTTTTCTCCTTAAACTCATTCCAAGCAACTTTAATAAAGAACTTTTCATTCCTACTTGGCTTCCAGACCACTTTATAGGAGCTATCAATTGACCTACCTAAATTGGTGCCTTTGACATTTATCATCTCTAACGAATTAGCCACCAGCTAATACCATTCATTATTGTGAATGATCTCTTTGACTTTGGCTTGCTTCTCTAATCCTAAATCATAAATGATCTTGTCCCTATATTTATTAGCCAGAAGGCCATGAGGGTGCCAATTATCCCACCAAAGAAAAGTGTATTTATTGTTTCTAATAATGTGTCCAATCCTAATTTGCTTCATTTCCCTCAACTTTAGGAGTTTCCTTCATCACCAAGGGCATTCGCTTGGGCATTAGGCGTTCTAGATACTTCTATCCTTAAGTTTGTTTCTCCTAACCCAATCTACCCAAAAAGATGAGCCTTTTATTTTGAATAATGTTTTACAGATGGTGAGCCATGGCTACCTTATTCCATTCTTTATTGATTTTTATCCCTAACCCTTCATCAGAGAAAGGCTTGCATACCTTAAGCCAAACCACCTTGACCATGCCAAGATTATGGTCCACTCCAATCTAGAAAAAAATTTATAAGTTTGGCATCAATGTCCTTGAAGACTCTATTAGGAATGAAGAAGTGAGTCACCAAAAAAATATAAAGATTAGTCAATACAGTTTTCATTAGAACAAGTCTTCTAGTGTAAGAAAGGTGTCTAGTCTTCCAGGATAGAATACACCCCACAATTTTATTAACTGAAGGCTTACAATCAAACTCAGTAAGTTTAGAGGACACCATCGAAACCCTCAAATATCTAAAGGGAATATACCCTTCAGTAAACCCAAAGATACGCGCAAGCCTTGTCTTCTCCAAGTTCCTCACCCAGGAAAGAAAGATATTACTCTTTTCTCTATTGGCTCTCAGATCGAACCACTTTTGGAACTTTTCAAGAGCAACCTTAAATATAGAAATAGATTTCTCCTCCTCTTTACAGAATAAAATAAGGTCATCAGTAAAGCACAAGTATGTGATCTTACTCCCCCTACACCTCTAATGGTACTTAAATTCCCCCTTCTTAACTTTTTTTTTTTTTCAATAATTTTGCTAAAAGCCTTTATAACAATAACAAAAAGATACAGGGAAACTGGGTCCTCTTGTCACAACCCCCTTGAGCTCTTGAAAAAACCTTCCAGTTCACCATTAATATAGATGGAGAACATAGGTGTTGAAATACATTCCTCCACCCAGTGAATAAATATAGGATGAAAGCCAAGTCCCCCCAAACAAGCAATGATGAACTCTTAATTAACCATATCATAGGCTTTTATTAAGTCAATCTTAATGGCATACATTTTCCTATTTCCAAGGTCACGATGATACCCATTAAGCAACTTATTACAAAATAAGATATTATCCCTAATTCTTCTACCTTTAATGAAAACCGCTTGAGCTTTATTCATACAATCATGAAGCATACCCTTCAGTATATTGGCCATGATTTTAGAAATGCATTTGTAAATTATGTTACAACAAACGATAGGTCGAAAGTCTTTAGCATAAGATGGGTTATCACATTTTGACATTAGAGTAAGAAGAATACAATTAACCTTTTTTAAAAGAGATCTACTTTCAAAGAAAAACTTAACATCCTCAACAATATCATGCCCAACAATGTCCTACGCCTCTTTAAAGAACATGGTACCAAACCCATCCAGACTCGGAGCTTTGTTATTATTCATGGCAAAGATGGTCTTTTTTACTTCATTCTTTGTCACCGCTTTAACCATCTCATCCATGCTACTAACTAGGATTTTTTAGTTGAAAAGTCTCGACATGTTATTCCAATTTGATTCCAACTTGTCACCTATTAGAATGTGTTAGAAATGGCCTACCAACGTATCTCTGAATTATCATGTTATGAAGATATGCTTGATTGAATGATTACTTGCTATGGTTAAATGGTTAATTAATTCATGCAAGTATGTTTGATAATTGTTACAACGTATGCTTAATTTGAATTTACGTCGAATCAATCCAAATTCATTTTCGAAATCAATTGACATATGAATTCATATATTGGTATGCCTCAAAGAATCAAAATATTTAAGATTTGTATCTTAGGGTGTTTTGATTTAAGTTTTAAAATGATTTCCAAAAACAGTTTGCTTACTTTTAAAACTTTTTGTGTAATGTATGATAGTACAATTTACAATCATGATCATACATTGCATTTGGCTAACGTGCCATGTGTTAACCAAATTTTTGTAAAAATGTCTTGGTCATGACTAGTACAATATTGATAAATGACTATGCAAATCTATATTACATGTTTTGGAATTGAGATTTCACAATCGTGACATTACATGTCATGCCTACGACGTTTTAGTATTTCACAATTATGACTAGGTGTCACAATTGTGACTCTTAGTGCCTTTTTAAAAAAGTCACAATCGTACGTATTAAAATGTATGCCTGTACATGTGACAGTATATAAGAAAATGCAAATTTTTCTTTCATTTCACGTAAGAACCAAAGCTTTTTACTCATAATTTCTCTTGACCCTATTAAAGATTTTTGATTAAATCTTCACCAAAATTTGTGTTCTTGGTTTTAGTCAACCACATTTCACAGTCTAAACCACTTCCAAACCCTAGTTTTTCAAAATTTCTTCACATTCATAAAGTTTTAAGTAATCTATGAGAGCTATAATGTCTAAAATTAAAATGACTATAAGAAGGACAAAAACTCTTACTTACGAGAATATTGTGCATGACAATCAGTAGAAGAAAGCATTTAAAGCCATCATGAGTCAAGGTATTCATGTTGGACTATATTTAGATATTCAAATTTTGATTGATGTTAAATTAGATTTTGAAGTTGGTAGATTGAATAAGAATGTACAATGGACTAAGCTATTTATAATGCATTATAATGTGTTTAAAAACCTTGTTAAAGAATTTTATAGCTCTTTGAAGATTGAGCAAGATGGTAAGGGAAACATAAAAGATAGTGTTATATAGTTTAGACTTCAAAGTAATGAATAGTTATTACTCCTAAAGAACTTGCTAAGTGGTTAAAGTATGAGTATGATAGAATTATAGATGTTCCTTTAAGCTATTATTCAAATAAAGCTTGGTCAAACTTTAGAGGAATGGGTAATTCTAATGCTCACACGTCAAACAAATAGTTAATTCGATAATCTAGCTTTAAAGGTAGTGCATAGAATGACAACTTATACTTTGAATGCCTATTAACACAAAAATGAGCACGTGAGTGTCAAGGACATGGTTTTGTTAGAGGCAACCATAAATAACACTCAAGTAGATACTTCAAGGTGATTAATTAGAAAGATTAGTGAAATTCAAGATGTAAAGGGCAAAATAGACTTTTTCCAATTGATAATTTTTATTGTCGTATAACTTGGACTTAAGCCAAATGTCGATGAGAATGAGCATATACATAAATTTGTTATAAATTGATAGTTAAATGTTAAAGAATTTTTTAAGATGAGCTTGATTCAAAAAAAGATAGTAGATAGGGTTGGAGATTAATATATATAGTTGTGGAGAATGAACCATATATTGGTCGCTCTATTGATCTTTCAGTTGTGCCTAACTCCTGCATTAAAAAAAGCAAAAAGGAAAAAGTGGAAATGGGTAATGAAGAACAATCCCCTTCTAAGATGTAACAGGTGCTTGAATATCTCTAATCCATCTAAAGACAAACTGAAAACATAAAAAGTCATATAGACAAGCATATGGATAAATCAAAGCTTTAAGTGGATGAGTTGTCTTCAAGATTCCCTACCATGCATATAAGAGACAAGACCTTTAATAATACCTCTACAGAACCTCGAAATGACTCTTGAATATATACACATTTTTACAAAATTATCATTCTTCTATTTTGAGGTACATTTATTGTTTTTAACCTTGTTTAGTGCTTTGATGATTTCATGTTAATATTTATAATAATGAAATGTTTTTATTAATGCTTGAGTAGTTGAGATGAAGTTTGATGATGGTAGTTGAGAAAATGTTGTTTGTTAGTATGATGATATTTGAAGTGTTTTTTGTGTTGTGTTTGAAAAATGATATGCTAAGAATACAAACAAAACATTGGCAAAATTTTTTATTGATTTATGACAAAAATGAGGGAGAAAGGTGGTTAAAATGATTTTGATGTGTTTAAAATGTTTAGATAAGATAACTAATTGATTTTTGTAAATGCATAATTAAAATATGAAATTTTGTTATTGAAAGAGAGAGAAAAAAAAATCTAATGAATTTGGTATTGAAATGGAGAGTAAAAAGTACAAAAGGTAAAAGAGTTCAAGTCAACTTGATAGGGGGGGTTGAACATTTTATTAAATTGATAAAACTGATTTGAATGATTTTTTATTGTAATTTAACATGATTTTGTCATCAATCAAAAAGGGGGAGATTGTTAGACCCCTAGATGTTTGATGATAATGAAAATCATGTTAAAATACCTAATGTGTTCTTGGCGTAATTAGAATCATGACCAAAATAAGACAAAACTTGTTTTATGTCTTGTAGGCTAAATGTACAACTGTGACTAAACCATGTACACCTATACATAGTTCACTTTAGTCTCATGCATAAGCTTTCTTAACATAATGACGCTGCTTATAGATGGCTTTATGATTTTTATAAGTTATAAATTTGGTCATGCAGCCCTGTACATGTAATTTGTATGCTGGTGACATACTAATTATAGCCTAGTCACGAGTAAAGTGATTTCATGAACATGACTCATACATAAGTTAAAAGAATTCAATAAAAAGTCAATAATCAACTCTCATACACAACCATGACATTTGAAGGGTCATACCTGTGACCATGCAAAAGAAAGTCATGACGAGTAAGTCATGCTCAATTGCTCATGTTATAGTCAAACAAAGAAAGTTAACATGATACATGCCTATAAGTCTAAATCATCCATGCCCATGATAGTGCAATGAAAAGTCATGATATACAAGTCACAACCAGCTTTGCCCATGAAATATCAAAGTTTTGAAGTCAAAGTAATATGTATGCCTATACAGGATATATGTACTCCCGTGACTAGGAAAAACTTGAAGCATACATATTAGATACAATATTTTTAGCTTACTAGTATAGCACCAATATGTTTTAGCTCATATGGCAAAGATGTTGAATCCTTGTATATATTAATTTGATCAAATCACATCAGTGTTTTCAAAATGCAGTTTATATATTTATATATAAAAGAGAGACTTTGGACATATTTTATTTTAGAATTTTCAGATCACATCAGTGTTTTCAAAAATTGTTTTCAAAGGCCTAAGGGTCAATTCATGATTTTCAACATAGACACAATTCTAGTATACTTCATATCATGTCATAGATAACATAGAATGAAATAGAGCAAAAAGATCATGATTAGTAATAACCCAATAAAGTAAATATTACAATATAATACAAAAAATAAGTAAAAAAATCAGAAAATAAATAGAACTAGCAAGAAACAAAATAACAAATGAAATCAAAACGAGACTCATGACAAGTCACAAGTATTATAGAACAAAGATATCATATTCAACTTTAAAATAAGAAAAGATAATAAGTTAAAGAAAAGAATAAAGCATGAAAAGTCGTAAAAATGAAGAGAAGAAATAAGACAAGAAAGTAAAGCAGAGTTTATCAGAAAAGAGATAAGATAAACAAGAAAATGAGATAAAAAACTAAATAAGTTAAGAACTAAGATACGAAAGAAAATATAGAGATCGTGACAACTCATGAAGATAGAAATGAATAGGAACCTGCTTATAGGTAAAGATAGGAATTCCTTACTGAGTGACTTATCACTTATTTCTTAAAGTTTTTCTTTCTTACAGGTCATTGATATAATGGCTGAGATGGGATATGAGAAAGGTGTGGAGTAGGATACAATTTTCAGTAGATAGCATGTTTTAGCTTGTATTTTTTGTTTAATGCTAATGTAAATGTTGTGCAATGGTATGTGTATTTTATATCCTATTACATAGAAGTAAAATACGATATTTTTTAGTATATTATACTATGATTTTCAGCACACAGTTTTCATATATATATATATATATACACATATTTGTATAGTATATTTTATGAAATGAAAATATGTTTTTCAGCACTTTAACGTATTGTTATTAAATTTATGTTTAAAGCTTTTGTATGTATGTTTTTAGATAAGTGTGTGGGATTTCTTCAGTATATTATCAGTTTCATGTTTTCAAAGCTTTCGTAGAGTGCAATCTTTTAAAAAGTGTGTACGTCTAATGTTATATATTTTAAAGAACTTTCAAATAAACACTGTAATATATAGTAGCAACAGGTGCCATTGGACATACATATGTGTGCATATATCTTGTACATGTATCTATGTGTTATCTTATCCAAATTTGGATATGATATGATAAGCACATGGGCTTTTTCCATCATGTACCAATGTACATGTATGTATCTAACAATATACAATCATACTTTAGGTTAAAATCCCGATATTGACTTTCAATCTTATTCATTTGAATTTGACTAGTAACCTATCTTTATTTGACTACTCATCTTTCACTAAGATCAGTAAATTTTTATCTCTAAAGCTTAACCGACCCTCTTATGTGCATGACATACAAGTTCTGTATTAAGCCAATAGCTTTTAGATTTGGGTCAAATTCGAACATAGACTGTGAATGACCTCTAGTATGACATTACAACTACCCGTCTAATAAAATATTAGTAAACAACTCTAAGCTTGATTAACATAATAGTTAACATACAATTTAAGTCCCTTCATCAATATTGTATCTTTTAAGGTTAAGATATAGAAAAGTGTCTATCTCAATTTATCCTCCATATGATCTAATGTTAATTTAAACCAAAAAATTTGGATTAGGCTTTAACTTAATCCCATTGTGGCCATAAATTTATGTTATCATGAGTAATAATCAAATAAGTTACCAGAGATACTGCTCTTGTGGTCAAATTTGGCAAATCCATTATTGGTCCACCTCAAACTATACATATATCTCAATATAGCTAATCACCACCTTTATGGTAACCCTTATCATGATAACTATAATAGCCCACATGTAGAATTGTCCTTTTAGGCTTAAAACTAAGGTAAAAGCGAGATTTCTTGATCGAAGTAGATTTGAGAGGATTTGAGAGTAGAAGAGTAGAAGTCTTTTGTGACTTGTACATGGGTATTCTTGGGATAATGTTTAATGTATGTCATGGAGAGAAAGAAGTTTAGATTTTTTTCTTGCACACACGACCATGTGTTGTGTCATTTAAACATATATATGTTTTATTTTTCCTTCTATATTTCTAGCAAACCCTAGACTAGAGGACACTCAACTAATAACCCCAATCTATGCTAGAGATCCAAAAATGGCTAGAGATAGAGATTCTAAAACAATGGTAAAGAGGTAAGTATTTCCTTACCTTTTTCATTCAGGTTTGTAGCATGATTTTCTAGTTTGTGCTTCTTTCGTATGTTTACTGTATGTTAAAAATGTATTATAGCATGTCTTGATGATGAAATGAGACCTTGGATAATGATTTATGAGTTGCTAAGAGATGTTTTGGTGCTTATGTGCTCAGGTATGTATTTGTGAGAAATGTGAGATTTTTGGCATGCTTTATGATGAATAAATTGAATAAGTATGCTTATTGGCTGATATGTTTGATATAAGAATGGTTGATTGAGTTATGGTTATGATTTGAATGAGTTTTACTGGATTTTCTATGTTTTTAGATGCTATTTATTGGAAAAGAATTGAGCAAATGACCGTGTACCTGAGGATACATACCCGTGTGGCCTCTTTTCTATATAAGCATGACCTTGCATAACACCCGTATGCATATGAAAATCTAGACGTGCCCGTGTAAGCAAGACAAGGGAGTGTTGTTATATTGTTACACGTTTGTGCTAGTGTGGCACATGACCTTGTGCCTTGTATACACTCTCGTATGTTCGTACCACATGCTTATGTAGTTAGCTAAAGTTTTACAAATTGATTTTAAAAGCTAACACAACCAAGGGCATGACTAGCACACAGTCGTGTGTGCCCTCACACAAACTCGTATGCTTAGAGACATATGCCCCTGCACCTTAAGAAAAGCTGAAAAATAATTTTAAAGTAAAGCTAATCCATCTCAAACCCTTTCTAAGCACAAGAAATTTAAGAATAACAAGATATAACATCATATCATACATGACTATCAGTATAAGCACTACATGCCATAACAGATGTTTTTAGAAACAGATCTAAGGATTCAATGGCATGATTTTAAAAGCATAGATATACGATATTCCAGACATTAGTTAGGGGTGGATATAAGAAGACACTTGTAAGTTCACATTCCTACTAGAGAGGACATGGTCTTTGACAAGCTCATTAGAGAAAGTATTGGTCGTGCATGAGTAGTTTTATTATAGGTTTAAGCTCACACGACTAGGATGTCGAATCTTTGTATTCATTAGTTTGACTAGTATAGTAGATATTTTCAAATACAATATCTTTCTGATTTAGTTTTTTAGAGTATTTTATATGTATATATATAAGACCTTCGGATCAGAGTTTTTATATCAGAAAGAGTTTTCAAAAATTAAGCCCAATGGTAAGTTTTATAATTAATCAACATTTATATGACATCAGAGTATGCATATCATGTCATATATTGTATTCATGAGAAAATAGTATCGGATAAAGATAAAAGTAAATAATACTATAGAAAACAGATGAAACATCAAAAATAAAGAAATAAGCAAACAGTAAAGGAGAAGTTAATGCGATAAGATAAGAAACTAGATTGAGTTGAACTTGCTAGTGTTAGAGATAAGAAATACTTGTCGAGTGATTTTATCACTCACCCTTTTTCCTTCCTTTCTATTTACAGGTCAATGATCCTAGGGACTGAGCAAGGGCAAGGAAGTTGTCAAATCTTGGGACATGACTCAACAACAGTTAACATGTTTTGGCTTGCATGCTTTATGTACATTATTTTAGCTTTATGCATATTTTTATGTATGATATTAATATGAGAATATTGTATGAATAACATGTTTAGAAATGCATAGCCTAAGATTTTCCAAGAAAGAAATTATTATTTCTTATTTTATTTACAACATTATCCATTTCAGCTTCTGTATTGAAAATTTAAGTTTCGTCAGCATGTTTTACTGTAAGGATTCCCATTACAAGTGTATTATTAATATAATAAACATCATAAATAGTAGTCTATAGGAGGCCTGTGGTAGGGGTCACTATAGTTTCTGGTATTAGAGCAATGCTTTGAGCCATTTAGTAGAATTTGAAGCATATTTTTAGAAAAATAAGTTTTGAATGCATTGTTTTTCTAAAAGGTTGTATGAGCTAAAGCCAGTATGTTTTAATAGCTCTTGCTCGCATCCTCTCTGTGTAAGTATAGTAATGTAAAGTTAGTATGCTTTTAGATATTAACCCTTGTGTTGTGGTGTTTTAGATAGAAGAGCCCAAACCCCTTTTACCCTTAGTTGTAGAGGAAAAGAATAATGCCTCTGTTAGACCTATAAGTTTGAGTGACCGTAAGAGATCACAACACTTAAAGGTATCCCTTAAGCCTGAGGATATAAGAGAGATTTTCATGGATATATTAAGAAAGGGGTATTAGCCAATAGTTAGAGTAGAGACTTTTGAGCCAATGAGACAAGGAGCCCATCAGAGGCTAGTCAGAGATCAATTTGGTCAGAGAGGATAGGGTATATTAGAGACAATAAGAGAGACTTATCAAATGCCAAAGTTTGGTCATCAAAGGAATATGAGTTCTAGTATAGATACAGTTGATACTAGTGGTTTTGATAGATTACATCTGATCTACAATTTATTAGGGCTCATTAACTATCTAAATTCAATGGTTCTAAAAATTTGACCATAGTAAAGGAATGAATTGAATCAGTAGACAGTGTTATAGGTGTGTTGACCATATCAGATAAAGAAAGAGTTTGGTATACTACTTTTATGTTGAGAGGTGATACGAGGGTATAGTGGAACCTCGCGAGGACATCAGCTGATGAGAAGAGATTGTCATAGGTTGAGTTTCAGAGGTTATTTGAGGATGAGTATCGTAATACTAATATGGTACATACTAGAGCCCACGAGTTTATTAAGTTAACCCAAAGGACTAGTTCAATCAAAGATTATGCCACCCAGTTTAATATATTAGCAAGATTTGTTCTTGGTGTAATGGGCTTTGAGCTAATCAGAGTGTAAAAGTTCATTCACGGTTTGCATCTTGCTATTGCCAAAGATGTGATGACTGATTCTTCTCCCTTACAAAGATTCATTGATGCTTTATGGGAAGCTTTAAGGTTTGAGGTTTACCTACAAAGGATGTGTTTCTTTTCTGGATCAGCAAAAAGGGTTCTAAAGAGAGATGGAGATCGAGATAAAAAATCAATACAATCAAGAAAACCTTTTAAGGGAAAAAGATAGAGTAAAATTACCCGTGTTTAGGACTTGTAATAGGAGTCACCCAGAAAAATGTCTTGTAAGTTAGGGTATATGTTTCAGATGTCGACAGTTTAAACATAAGATGTTTAAGTGCCTAACCGAAGAGTAAGAGATGAGCCATCAATTGTAGGAGCTAAGCGAAGTAGATGTGTTGGAGGTCTAGTTAGCAAAGATAGTGGAGCTTAGAGAAGTGGTGTTAGAGTGCCTAGAGGAGGTGTTAGTACACCTAAAGGTGGAGGCAGAGCTAGGGTCTTTGCAATAAGGTGAGATCAGGTTGAGATAACTCCTCATGCTGTTACAGGTTAGTTGGTTTTAATTGATACTCCTTTATATGTGTTGATGATTGTGGTGTCATAAATAGTTTCATATCTAGAAGGGTAATAGAGAGATTAGGGCTGATCCCTAATGTGACAGAGAAGAGTATTTGTATAGAGATATCTGATAAGTGTATGATAGTGAGTGATCGGGTACTAGTAGACCAGAAGGTAGTTATTATGGGAAGGACTTTAAGGATAGATTTGATCATAGAGACCATGCTTATTTCTTGTCTACAAGCGAGGAGATTATTAGGTAAAAGATGTGTAGGATACTTGGTTAATGTAGTATGCAGAGGTGTAGTTAGGTTAAGTATCAAGAAGGTGTTTGTAGTTAGAGAGTTTTTAGATGTCTTTCCTAAGAAGTTGCCAAGTTTACCTCCAGAACGAGAGTTAAAGTTTTCTATTGAGCTACTTTCTAATACTGCTTTTATTTCTAAGGCCCTGTATCGGATGACTCTAATAAAAGTACAAAAGTTAAAGAAGCAACTTCAAAAGTATATTGATAAGAGGTTTATTCAGTCGAGTTGTTCATCATGGGGTGCTATGATTCTGTTTGTGAAGAAAAAAATAGGTCTTTAAGGATGTGCATAAATTACAAAGAACGAAATAAAATGACTATTAAAAACAAGTATCTGTTATCTTAGATAAATTATTTGTTTGATCAGTTGAATGAAGCTACAATATTCTTCAAGATAGATTTGGGGTTTGGGTATCATCAAGTAAGAGTTGTAGAGAAAGATGTACCTAAGACTGCTTTCAGGATGAGGTATAACCACTGTAAGTTTCTAGTAATGCCTTTTGGTTTGACCAATGCTTCTGTAGTGTTTATAAATGTAATAAACCAAGTTTTTCAAGACTGCCTAAATAGATTCATGGTTGTATTTTATAATGACATCTTGATCTACTCAAATAGTATAGAGGAGCATAAAGAGCATTTGAGATTCGTTCTTCAAAGATTAAGAGACAGACAACTTTATGCCAAGTTTGATAAGTGTGAGTTTTGGTTAAGCAATGTATCTTTTCTTGGGCACATAGTTTCTGTAGCAAGCATATCAGTGGATCTTAGCAAGGTAGAGGTAAAGCTGATGTTAATGCAATAAGATAAGAAACCAGATTGAGTTAAACCTGCTAGTGTTAGAGATAGGAAACGCTTGCTCAATGATTTTATCGCTCACCCTTTTCCTTTCCTTTCTCTTTGTAAGTCAGTGATCCTAAGGATTAACCAAGAGCGAAGTAGCTATCAGATTTTAGGGACATGGCTCGATAGTAATTAGCATGTTTTGGCTTGCATGCTTTATATACATTATTTTGGCTTTATGCATATTTGTATGTATGATATTAATATGAGAATGTTGTACGAACATGTTTAGAAATGCATAGCTTGGAATTTTCCAAGAAAAAAATTATTATTTTCTCATTTTATTTACAGCATTATCCATTTTAGCTTTCGCATTGAAAATTTAAGTTTTAACAACATGTTTTACTGTAGAGATTCCCGTTACAGACGTATTATTAATATTATAAATTTCATAAATAGTAGTCTACAGGGGGCCTGTGGCGGCGGTCACTACAATGACACATTGGATGACATCAAACTGAAGCAATCCTTACATAAAACAAGTTATTAACCTCAAATTTAAGGACCATATGTATCAATTTGATTAAGAGGATATTTCCATAGATATAAGAATCACTCTCTCTATGGAATCCTTTTAGCAGCTTAGTCTAATGAACATGCCTAATAAATAGCATGCATAGATGTCTTGCAAAAAATTGTGAGCAACAATTTTGACATATGTAAACTATCACCACCTCTTAGTGAGGTCGTTCAGCATTATAGTAGTCTCATCTCCATTACTGATACCCTAGATTCTAGAGTAGTTGTCTTAATTTTCATTTTTAGCACTAAGGGTATGCACAGTATGGTTTGGTGTGCAATAGAAAAATTTTCAACTCAAATTGAAAAGAACAAATTGACAAAATATCAACCCAAACCAAACTATTTTACGATTCAAACCAAATTAAATTAAACTAAAAAATTATAGTTTGGTGTGGTTTGGTTTGCAATTTGTGCATTATAACATCATAAACTTAATCTTTTACTAATAAGAATACTTAGCTTTACCATAGTAGATTGAATCAAAAATACAAAGTCAAAGTCCCAAAACAAGATAAATATTGAAATTAACATCATTAACAATTATAATTGAAATATTTTGTCTCAGTGCAAATGTTAAACAAAACTTCTAATAATTCCAACAAGTTGTAAAATAATAAAAATCATATCCATCATTTGAAGACTAGTTGCCAGAACATAATGATAGTAATATTAAAAAATCTTTTAAAGTTCCTACAACATATATTAATATCAAGTAGATTCATTTTTTTCGCTTTTTTTTATTTTTTTTATTCAACAAAAATCGCCCTCCAAATAGGTTGTTTTATTATTGATCCTACACAAATAATTAATTATGTAGTTGAGAAAACAAAAATAATCCTTTTCATGCATCTCAATATCATAAACAATAATACTTGAATTGAGTACAAGTCAAATGTGTGTTTGAACAAAAACCATTAGAGATGAGAGAGATGACAGAGGAAAATCAATTAAAAAGGGAGAGCTAGTGCCAAGTCCAAGAGAATAAGGTGAGTTAGGATTGGAGCTGGGGTCATATTAGGTAATACAATAATTATTATATTTATTTATTTGTTTATATACAAATATAAAACGAGAAGGAATTGGGTATGTATATATATATTACAATTAGGTTTAGATTGAAAATCACCCATTTGGCTAATCCAATTCGAACTAAATTGTATTTTTTTTTTTTAATGATTTGGTGCAAGTTTACAGTTTAGATCAATTTTCACACGTCGCTATTTGGCACATTTTTACAAAGTAACAAAATCTTATATGTTACCTAGTATAGTAATGAAATAAAGCATTAGAAATAGGCTTTTTTTTTATTTATTTATTATTATTACTATAAGAATCCCATTCAACACTTTTTATTAATAAGTCATAATTTAGTTTTTGATTAAGCATGACCCTTCGTTTATAAAAATTAACTAAGTTCATTATATGAATCGATGAACTAAAGAAAGTCCAATTTTTTATATTTTTTGAATTGCCAATGTATTCTTAAATGAAATTACTGAATTTACAATTATTTTATTATTTTTTAGAAACAATTTTGTCGAAGCACTCACTTGTATATAAATTGTAGTTTTTAATATTTCATAAAACCCAACTTTTATATTATATTTGAAACAATTTAAGAGGCTTTTTTTTTTTTTTTTTTTGGTAATTATTTAAGAGGCTGTTTTTGCCTAATGAAGAAAGAGTTAAAACAATTTTTAGAAATAAAGGGATTTTTTTAATAAAGAAATAACTTTTGATAGGACACCGCCATGGTTTTCAATAATGTTATTTTAACTTTGCAATCTCTTCTAGAACTTTGTTTTTTTCATTTTATGTTGTATTCTTAATTTTTATTCAAGGATACCAAAAACTATTTTTATTTTCTAATAAGTATTTCCAATAAACATTTCCTTAGGAGAGATTTTATTATTCATTTACCTTCATAAAGCACAAATCGTGGCTCTCAAACCAAATCTAAGCATAGTTACATTTCAACGGATTTCCTCTCCAATTCATTTAGCATTTCATTAATCTGTATGAGACAATGATTGAGAGACTAGAATTATGAAGTCAACTTATTAAATAACGGTTTATAAAAGGGTAATGTCACATCGCATTATATACAACCTTTTTGAGAGTAATATTGCTCTTCATTTGAATAAATATGTTGGGATGGCTAGTATTGAAAATTCTTTCTTCAACTATTTAAACATATTTGCTTGAAAAAAAAAGATTAAGGTCAGAAATAGTTCATTATGGGGGAAAAAATAAGAGAAAAACTTGACTTAGTACTTCATTTTAGAAGTGCAATAACTTAAATCAATTACTTACGAACTTTTAACCCCTTTGGTCGTTTTCTGAAACCTTAGGGGCTTTAGGCGTCTAAACCTTAAATATTTATATTTTATATCATAAATTATGTTGCTTTTGTTTTTGTCAAACCGCCAATACATCAAGATACAGTGTGGAAGCCGCTAACACGTTTCTAAGAGATATTATCCAATGGTTGCTCCCCACGTAATATCCTTTGACTGTTTGACTATGCATATCTGCCGTCCATGTGGCTTATGTGAAACCATGAGTTTATATTATTAGTATTTTAACAAACCCTGCTCCACGTAGTGTGAGCAAGATTGATGTAAGACTTGTTCAAACATCAAAAGTGAGCCGAAAAAAATTAGCGCTACTCTTTATTGATATACCAATCAGACAAAATTTCTGTGTCTTTAATTAATAACATACTCTTTATTAAGAAGCTTTTGTTCATATGTGACGATTTGTATTTTCGTTTGCAATGATCTCATAAGTTGAAGTTAATTAATTAGAATTAGAGTTGTATAATTCTAACTGTTAAGTCCAACTCAAAGTCAAAATACATTATTAGAATTCACAATCACGTGAATGCACGAATACATACATACTCGGACCAGACGCAGGAGGAATAGAATTAAATTAGTTAGACCAACCAATACAAATAATATTATTATTGAAAACTATTTGTTTTAGGGATAAAACGGCCTGGGGTCTTGGCTGACTCCACCGTCTCATGCTTCTGGAGATTCATAATGGGCGGTTTATGTCAAAGATGATATCCATTCAAACCGCAGCTTTCTTTGCGGTTAGGTAGAAAATCAAGGGTGAATTCAACTATAGCCTTCATCAATGCAAAGACTTTTATGAAAAAGGCCACCCACTATTGCACATTTTAGGGTGTCGATGGTGCAATTGTTTATGCCAAGGTTTTAAATGGGTTATTTATTTATTTATTTTATTGGGAATAACTGATTAAGGTATTGACACTAGTGTGAAAAGATTTAAAATGATAGATTAATTTTAACGCTTTTGTTACATACAATCAAAACCTAATATAACGTTATGCATGACAAATTATTGTATACATTTGAAGAAACATTCTACACTATGCCGAAAATTTGTGAAATATATCCAGTAATGTGGCAAACATACATTATAAAACCGAAAACCAAAAATGAAAAATAAAAAGCCTACTGCGACGTCAACACTGATGCCTCTCACATAGCTGAAAAGAAAAAGGGGGTGACGAATTTTTTTCCCACTATTCTGTTTGCTGGCCACTTGGTCATAATTTATTAGTTGTATATCTTGTTCTTGTGTGTGAAATTTGTGCTTGAAAAGCAACAAAGTGTACTCAGCCATTGCTGACCCAGCTAATCTTTTTTCTGACCGGAATGATAAAGAAACCCTTTAATTGAATATTTGTCAATCGTTGAATCCTGTATGTTTGCAGCAATTTCTGATTTCAAACAAATATATAATTGCCAGAAACTATAAGTACAGTAAAAATCTATAGCTAAGCTGCCGTCCAAAGTTTGAAATGAAGCAATTAACTCAACAGTGTTCTACAGGCTAAGCAAAAATATCTATAAACTTATTTTTTCAACTGAAACCTTAGAAAATCGTACATCAAGAAAAACTATAATCTTCTCCTTTTATGCAAAAATTACACTTGGCAATTCAAGTCACAAAATGAAAACACAAACGCATAAGACTATGACCGTTGGATCTGGTCATAGAAAACAACTATTGTAGAGAAGTATTAAATAAAATATATGATGTGATTTGATTTTACCATGTAATTATATTTCTTTATATTGGTTGTAATAAATTCTAATCTGCTTATTCTACTTTTATAAATTATAGGACTACGATTCTTTTGGGATGATATTGTAGTTGTACATATTTTACAATTTGCATAATAATAAACATAATTTAATTCACAATTCTTTGTCGTATCAGAGAGGTAAATATCTTCCTGTATCCCCAAGCTTTAAAACTGGCCTCACCACACCCAACACATCCCCCCGCCACCCACCCCATCCCAACCACCCCCACACTAGGGTTTAATCTTTGTCTCATTATAGCTGCCTTCCTATGCTTCCAAAATTTTGCAGTTTCACCCCACTACTGCATAGTTCTAGTTCCGATAACCTCTCTTTCCAGTGACTACCTAAGACATTGTTTCTCTACCTTTCCAACGACTTCTCCCTCTTCAGCACTCTTTCTAGTGAGTAGAAAAATCGTATAGGAAATCCTTGGCTCTTAATCGTTTTTTTTTTGTCGTTGTCAACTCACTCCTCTCGATGGTTGATCTTCATCATTCGCCTTCTGTCTTTTAGAAATGAATTGAGGTCATTATTGAATATTGTGTAAGGTAAGTGTTAAAAGTGAAATTTAAAGTTACTGAACAATTGTGCATGAATGGTGCATATGGCGACAGTGAGAAAAAAGATCTCACAAGACACAGAGATAGTGAGAAAAAAATAAAAAAAAGACAGTGGCAACACAAGAAAGGAAGAGGCTACCGCTGGTGGCTGGACAAGAAGAGAATTGTCAGAAAAAGGATATTGTCGTCGATGGCTTTGTGGGAAGAAGAATTCCAAGGCCGGGGATAGTCGAGGCAAGGTTGATGGAGGGTAAAACAGCCATAGAAGAGACAATAGAGAGAGGCTATGTTCACTGGTCACAAGTCACTAGTAGAGGAACATGACCACAACGACAAAAATCTAAATGGTAGCCAAGTTTTTGAGAATCAAAAGCCAAAAATGGGGAAGACACTCGGTAGCCGATTGTGAAGGGGAGGGCAGAGCTAGGGGGATCCGGAGGTATTTTGATCATCTAGTTTCAACGGCGGTACTACTAGCAAAAGGAGTTACATGGCAAGAGAGAAAGCTTGATAGAAAGGAATGTCAGGCTGGAGTTGTAGTATTGCAGAAAACTACAATTGGACAATGACGGGGAGATTATCATATTTCAATCTTACAAAGATATGGTTGCAAGAAGTGAACCCTAATTTCAAGGTTGAAAATATGAGAATTTAGAGCCAAGGGGCGCAAGAGGATATTTACGATTTCTTCAACAAAGAATAGTACAATTTATACAGTTCTAATACAAATAAACCGGAAATCCTAATCCTACACAAAAAAGAAAACATGTCAATGCACATAATCAGTAATGAAAAGCTATATATTTATTTAATTATATTCCCCATAAAAACCGGTCTTTTGAAGAAAGTGGCACTTGCCTTAGTATGAATGATATATTAATAATACTCCTCTTCTCTCAAAACGGTTTCTTTATTTATATATATCAATATCCCATTAGAACTGTTTGCAGTGACCCTATTTTTTTTTTTTTTACTTGGATGTTCTAAGATCAGCATAGTAATTACATAACCATCCTTCAATGATCTCCAACTCAATTTCACGCTGCCTAACCAGCCAATCCGGATCACCATGATTTGCTCTAACGATATCCAAGCAGTGAGAACCTGCAAATTAAAATAATAAACAATTTTGCATTATAGCGACTCCCTCTGCTCTTTTCCCTCAACATTGTCAAATTATCTTCAAGGACTTACCATTAACCGTATGTATGGCAACAATGGTGTCTGATATGTCCTCTAGCACCCTGCGTTAAACAAACTCAACTGCATATATATCATTGATGAAATTTGATTCCGTACTTCAAACCATATATATATATTACCCACCCGCCGCTACTATATGGATCTCTTAATCCATTGGAGAAAATAATGTTGCTAGCAAACCTTTTAAGAGTCAGTTTTATATCCTGCAATTATCATAAAAGGAAGAAAAGCCAGAGATATAATCAGACAAGATAAACAGTGGAAATTAATGAAGTGTTAAACAGTGCTGAATTGAAGATATAATAATCGAGATGTACAGAAAAATCCTTACATGGCCTCCATAATAACTCGTGACCCAATGAGGGCGAGGTGGGACTCCATAATGCTCTTTGCAATCCTGGATGTAGGCGGTTAGATTGAAAGGATAAGGCGGAAACATTGTCGTATTATCAATCCCTATCGGTATCACCAGTTCGCTACATGTCTACTAAACTTCAGTGGATTAGTTTCAAGATTTTCCTAAAGATTTCAGATATTTATAGTTGGTATAATTACTCTTAAGTAATTTACCTGCCATTGCCATCCCACATCGGTTTCAGATTCATTCACCGGTGCATTGATATAGCAAGATTTATATCCATAATAAGCAACAACACCTGCGACTATCTTGCTAAGAACATCGGTTTCAGAAGGCACCGCGTCGATGCCGGTGCACACTCTGCTCACTGGATATCTTGGAGGGCTATTATATTGAGCTGCAGCAGCATACATTGATTCTAAATTGTCGATGAGCTCATCAGAATCTTCCAACGGTCTATTCCAAGAAATCAAGAGAAAAGTAACCAAATAATATATTATATTTACATTAATTAAGAAACCAAAACGACAGGCAAGAACTTTGTTTTACTTGCAAGTTCTGAATTGCTTGCTGAGGATTGAAAGACCATTTGGCTTGGACGCAATTTTTTTAATTTCTGACCATGACTCTCGTATGGTTTGGTAGCATGTTTCACTAGCTTCCTGCAAAATCCCATATTTCATATAAACCAAACTAATGGCTATAAAAGATTGTACAGAAAGGATCAATTGTTATATTTATAGAAGAATTACTCTAAAATCCTTCGTAACAAGAGAAAAATATGCATTATGAGGCGTTATGTTATCAAAATACAGGATAGGAGCTGAGGAGGCCAAGGCTCCGAGAGCAACGTGAGGATATTTCAGCCGAAACCATGAAGCAAGCACTGGTTAAAAATAAATACATAAATCAATCAAAGAAATATCAGTTGATATATATATATATATATATATATATGGATGTCCTAATTTAATAGTAACAAAATCATTACTTACTTCCACCGTATGATCCACCAATGACAATCACTGGAGAATCTTCAGCCTTATATTTTCTCTTTATGTACATGAGAATTTCAGCGTAGTCTGCAATGGCTTGGGCTGAGTTGAAATAGCCAAGAGTGCTTGCATTCTTCAGGGCTTCTTTCCTTGATCCAAAAGGGATGGATTTCCCGTAGTATCGATGCTGATGATCGAAAGCAAAGCCTCGGATAAAATTTCTATTACACTCGAAACTAAGGAAATATATATGAACAAATGATTGAGCGAATTATTTACCTCTATATATACTAGAAGAGCATTGAAGCGAATGGCATTATCGGTCAGGAATCCGATAACTTGCAAATCACTGTCCACAGGCTCTTCAGCTCCAAGATATGCAAATATTGGTGCATTAGCGCTTGCACCTCCCCAAGACTTGAAATTAATCAGGTATCGCTGCTGAAAAGTGCAGTAGCTTGCAGGTCTGTAATTGAAGTGATCGAGTGTTTGTGTGTAGAAAAATGTCTGGAAGTCCTCCGAAACATCAGTTGACAAAATTTCGGGATCCATTAAATATGAGCCTCTGATTGGACTAAGCCTTGGAATGTTAAAGCTTAGAGCCATGGAAAAAATTATGAAGACGGATAGAATCCGCCACTGGAATGAAAGTAGGGAAAAGTCCTTCATTTGATAGTTAATCAACTTTTAACAGAAAGGTGTGGATACTACAAAATTTTGTTCCAGGCACATCTTCTTATACCATCGACATCCTTAATTCAGGAATTTGTATTATATATTTGATAATAAATTTTAATTTCTTGCTCAGATGATAGTAAATTAGGAAAAAAATTTCTATCGTGGGATTGTCTTCAATGGTTAATTATTAATATTTATGAATTTGGGGCAACAAATTTTCAGAATCTCATGGATTAGGAAGTTTAATATTTTATGAATTTTGAGCTAGCTGTAATTATGCAGTATATTGGGCACAAGTTGAACCAATTGCTATATCAGAGTAGATATGAGTTAGAGAAAAATGAATCATCCTTAATGATCAAGTAAAGAAAAGAATAAATTTGAAAAAAACTGCCCATCCTGCAACACCTCAATCCCATCTCTGAAAAATATGTGAAATTCAAAGCGTGCACTCTGAAGCAATGACAGTAGACTGTAATGAATCATAGGTTCCGATAGTTGAATGTTGATTGCCCATCAAGGGAAAAATTTGCCTACCGTCTATAAGAGATTACAGCAGGCCTGGTTTGTGACTTTACTATAGGGGTGTGATAGAATTTACCAGAGTGGTTATACAATGGAATACATATAAAACTCTTTCAGATTCTCAAAACACCTTATTAAGGATTATCTCCTAGTAGTATCTATGGAAATGAAATCTATCAAACATAGAGTGTATGATGAATAGCTGCGGTTTAAGTCTACTTATCTTTAAGTGGTGAAGATACTGATGATGTGAACGCTCTTCTACCCTTCGCAGGTGGCACTTGTAGTAATCTGAAATAGCTGATCTAAACCTATATGTTACCATGGTTTAGATAGAATGAGAAGCATCCAGAATCCTAAAAGAAATCTTAGAAAAATAGAGCGGAATTAGAAAGAATCAACAAGGTCATAAAACGAATGCATAAACCACCTATTTATAGAAAATGATTATGCACGGTTGTGTGTTTTTAACACACACAAGGTGTGCACTTTTTATTTCATGACATACAAGTGTGACATGCATACACATGATTGTGTGCCTAGTACTTATCTGATTTATCATGATATTTTAGAAAAGATATTTTCTAGACAACCAACAGTTAAACTATCGTACTCATGCACAATCATACATAAAGCATACACGGATGTGTGTGGCTTAACCTATTTTAAGCACTGTCACCTGTAACCACTTACAGGCATGCATGAATGACACATATGGTTGTGCATTAGGTCAAAATCAAATTTTGACACTCAACCTGATCCATTCATGTTGGATAAGTCAACCACAACTTTACCACTACACCAAATGGGTTTTTATTAATAGATTTTTAACGGCATTTGTATAAACACCACTAAAAGTCTGCAATTATTTTGTGATGATAGTTACACCAGTATCTAAAAAAATTATCTTCGTAATTCTGGTTTATACTGACATTTTTTTATATGTCAGTGTTTATATGTCTTGAATGTCGGTATAAATGTTATTAGCGGCATTTATTTAATTGTCAGTGAAACTCATTTAAAAATACCGTTAAAAGTTGTATAATTTTCCAAAACTTGCGATTTCCTGACTCCTCTGTTACATTTTCATATTGTTGCAATTTTACTACTCAACTGAAACGTTAGTGTCGACGACCAACTGTTGTGAAGTGAACAACACCTGCCTTGTTGAAGAACCGATGACCACCTAGCGCTCAAATCTTGAAAGCCAGGGACCACTTGGACGCCTTTCATATCACCGAAGAATTGTAAGTCTGTTGCTTATTTGCTTTGATTGATTTTTCGTTGGTAATATGTTAAAATCTAGCTGATTAGAGGGTTGGTTTATCCGTATTGTTGAAGTATTGATGATTTTTTTATTGATTTTTGGTTGGTAATGTCATCACTAGTCCCGTGTGTTTCATTGGTGTGGTGTGGCTCTGCTTTAGATTATATATTTTACAACCCAGGAAAAATACACCTCTAAACATGTTTGTCCTTAATGAATATCAGAACAAGAAATTGTATTATCTGAAACTAGAAGGCCCATTTTTAATTGATAAAAAGATGAAAATTTTCACATTTGTCTACACTAAAGATTGCATTTTTTAATACTAAACAAAACTGCAAAGCAAATAAATCAAAATAGTTCAAAAAATACTCAATAGAAAGATTTCCTGAATGAAGATTAACATTTAACAACTAAAAAGATTCAATCTTCTTCAGAGTTAAAATGATCGACATTGTAAAAGGATCTGAACTTTAAATCTCAAAATGAAACAAGAAACAAAAGACATACAAAAAGGCAAAGCAGACCCTGATGGAGTGTGTGATGAGGGGTGTAGCTTTGGTTCAGCCATTGAGTTTCTTAGAGAAGATGCTTTTGTATTTCTTGATTAAAATTGTTTACAATCTAAGTACTGATTAAAAATTAAGGAAAATCAATTAAAGATACAACTAATATCAATAAAGTTAGAAATAAATAAATAAAATAATAATAATTAACTTATTTATGGTTTAATAAGGATTAGTTCTTATCAGTTTATAGGAGCCGTCACTTTTATTTGATTTTGTTTTCTGAAAAATCTGCAAAAAGGAGAGAAATAGAAAAATAAAAATGTATAGTTAAAACTTTGGCAGTCTGTTATGTTATGTGTATTAATTTCTTAGCACATAATATTTCTGGAAAAATAAGGCCGAAGGACTTGTTCCCATCCATAGTTTGAGGCGGGGACACCTTTTCATCTACTAACTTTTAAAAGTCCAAAATCTCAACCCTTAATCTAATTTAATATTAAATATAATAATAAACTGTAATAATTCAGGGGTATTTTTATCTTTTTAAGATTCAAATTTTATAAAATAATAAAATAAATTTTATATAAATACAAAATATTAAAAAATATAAAAAATATATTTAAATTTTTCAAAATTTAAAAAAAATTTAAGCAGTCACCGTCACCAATACCAATGGCGGTGGCCGTTGATAATGGAGGCCGGATCTGACATCTTTCTCCAAAATTAGAGACGGCCAGAACGAGGAGGCCAGACCAGGTGGCCGGAGATAGCCACTTGATTCCCTTATCAGCGGCCACCGTCATAGGCATCGGCAGTGGTGGCTGGTTAAAATTTTTTTAAATTTTTAAATATTTTAAATTTTTTTATATTTAAAAATTATTTTATAATTTTATTATAAATTTTTATTTTTTTAAAGGATATTTTAATTATTTTATTTGAAAATTATAAAAAAATGTTTGAATTTTGATTAGAGAGTGGGATTTAGAGCTTTTAAAAATTAGTGAACGAGAAGTTATCCCGCGTCAAACTGTGGGTGGGAACAAGTCCTTTAGCCGAAAAATAATGTTAGACTTCAGGGAAGCCTCCAGTAGAGTTCAGGCAATATGCAGGTTATTTTCAGCCTCCAGTACCCTCCAGTACATTGGGAATATAAAAAGAAAACAGTAATAAAATAAATTCAAAAAACTGAAAGGGAGAAAGAAAAAAATAACAAACTATTTGTTGATAGAGGACAACAATAATAGACCAAATTTGTTGTCTGAATAATGAAGACTTCAAGTCCTTTTAAGTAAATGAAATCATTATATATGATTGATCATCAATTGTTCTCAAGAAAACATACTATATCACTATAACAATTGCAGGATAACATGGTATCGATACATATAATAGCAATGATAAAAAACTACAAAGAAAAATAATCATGAAACAATTATCTTTAAATTCTTTTCATAAAAATAAAGTAAATTATTATGAAGTTATGTCACTGACAAAAGAAAAATACGAGTAAGATCAATCTATAGTTGTTCCAAAACTTAGAAAAGACAATAAAAATACCCAAAACATAATAAAAATAAAAAATTAAAGGTCATCAGAGATGACCTAAAACATATTAATCTGAAACTACAAATGAAGAAACCAAGCAAAATAATTGAACAAAACAAACAGGGAGTAGATATGATTCATGTAAGACCTTGCATACATAGGACAAAAGTTAAGTGTAGGAGAGGAGAACGGAAAGTTATTGATGTAGTACATTAGCCGAAATATGTTTAGCATCTCTTTTAACTATTCAATCTATCAATCAAATATAGAAAATTAGATCTTATTCTAAAAGAAGTAGATCAGAAAACTGTGCAAAACTATGCTTTTTTTGGTTTTCCTACCATAGAACTACCATCTATTTGGTAATAATATTAACACCTGAGAACTCTTTAACAATGACATTATATTTCTAACTGTAAAACCACAATGCAGATGGCATAAGAAATTTCATCAAAATCAAAGGCCTATAACATAATTTGCGATCTAAAACAAATAAAAAAGGATGATTTATTTTCTTTGTACCTTTACGAAGTCATAGATAGAAACTTCAAAGGATCCAATACATTACACTATCTACATTGTATGCCATCATTAGGTTTAACCTCCTAATTGATTTCCCATAAAATAAGCCTTGAGAAATTAACTTTTTCCTCTTCTCTATGCAACTTGCCTAAAAGCCTTATTGTGTATAATCCATATGCAACCCACTAAACTTGTATTCTCATTAACTTATGTAAAGCTAGACTACTTCAGTAAAAAGTCAAGGTGCATAAATTCCCACCAACTATGAAATCAATCTGCATGCAATGGCTTTTTCAAGTAACCCACAAAAACTTATCATCTACTTTCCAAGAAAAAAAAATTTTCTTTCCCAAACACAACAATCTAATATAGATAGACGTATGTCATGATATAAAAGAATAAAAGTAGTTATTAACATTACTGTAACGGCCCAAACCCTTGGGCCCTAGGCCGGTACGAGTCTGCTGCTTCGGGCCTTGGCCTTCTACTGGCCAGCTATGGCGGCCCCTCTTAGCCCATCCCATTGTAGGTATTGTCCCTCCCCCCGGGGTTTTCTAATGCCTCCCACACCACTCGAACCCACGCCTTAGGGGACTAAAGGCAATGGAAGCATAATGTGTTACTATACATTGGGCAAGGCACACAAGCGTGCAAGGAACACACACAAGTGTGCATGGCAAAGACACACGGGCGTATGTAGAAACACACAGGGTCGTGCGTTGCCTATGCAACCGTTCATGCAATCTTTTAGAGTTTCTGTGTATTTCATCAATTAAACACACACACGACCATGACCATCAGACACACAGGCGTGTCTCTTTGTAGTTTAGTCGTGCACATGGGCATGTCTCCTTGCAGTTCAGTCATGCACACTTCGTGCACACGGGCGTGTCCCTGCAAAAGCAAAGGCATACGGGCGTGAACCTGCGGGCACATAGGCATGTGTCCTACTCTACATCGACAACAGCTACTTGGAACTTGCAAGAATCCACTCCAAATCTCAGTCAAACTAAAATTAACCACAAACGTGCATTTCTAGCACTTCAATAAGCATACAACATGCTTCAATTTCATTAAAACATCCATTTCTCTCACATATTTACACACATGTAATAGCAAGCATGATTCTTGGGTGGAAATCATCATCTCAAGCATTATTTTTTCATCATATCAGCTTATAATCATTTCATATAACTCATAAGCATGCTAGTAACACAATCAAACATTCTCAACCATCAAACACAAGCTGGGAAACTCGAGGAAGAAGTAAGGAAACACTTACCTCTTGTCATGGCTACTGGAAACACTTTCTATCTAATTTTTGTCTTCTCTAATTGGATTAGGAGCTGTTGGATGCTGAATCTCAACTCTAGGATTAGAAATCTCTGAAAAACAAGAAGAAACCTTGTTGTAAATGGGTGAAACGGGTGAGACAAGGCTATAAACTCACCATCTCTCTCCTCCAACACACTTGCATGAGCATGTAGGGCAAAAGTGCACGGGAGTGCACAAGGAAAAATGAAAACTCTTTATTTCTCGTGCTACGTATGAAAGAAACCTCCCAAGGAGAATCATGCGTAAGCCACACTAGTTCTGGAAACTTACTATATCACTCTTAAACGCTTGTAACTCCCAATCTATTGCTATATCTCACATCTAACCCCCAAATTCTACCCTAAAAGGCATTTCTAGTCTTGGGATGCTACATATTACCACTAGCATTTTCACGATAATAGTGCATTTGGTTGTTCACTTGGCAGTAGAAGCTAAGCTCTTTAGGCTAGTGCATTATCGATGGATGTATCCAATTGAAAGGTAATTAACATAAATAATATGATTTTTTATTGTATTAATGTAAATAATGTAACATGTTGTCATTCTTCAGGTTACTATGTACTTTTAAATCAATAGTCTGTAATAGAGCATGTCTAGAAGGTTCGATAGCTTAAGCATACCTTGGTATAGAGTGAACATTTTGCTCTCGATCCTTAGATGATACTAAATCAATCCAAAGTAAAAAGAATATATATATACTAGTAATGGAACAGGGTTAAAATCAATCATATTCTTAGATGTTGAACAACCATATGGCAGTGTTTGTGGCGTCAATTTTGGTTGCATCGTGCCAAGATAGACTTATCATTTTTGTTTAACCACCTTAAACATGGTCAAAAATAATGTATAATGGGTTTATAGCCCGTTACATAGTCCATCTCCATGGAATCGCCACCTGAGAATCACCTCAAGAAAATATACATAGGTGAGGATGAGGGATTTATGGATCCCTTGTAGAGGACCCAACCACACCTCGTTTACCTAATGGGTTGGGTTTGAAGAGTCACGTACAATGATGGAAAGGTGTTAGGCATGCTGATAACATCTCAAACAAGCACACAAAGTTTCTCATAAGCTGAAAACAGTGAAACATGCTCTGAACACAGTGAAAGAGGTAAGAAAAACACTTACCTCGCACCATAGAAGCTTGACCTCGCTCTTTGGAAGCTTCTAGATCTCTAATCTGGAACTGAGCTGCTAAAGGATCTCTCTCAACCAATCTAGGATTCACTGGAGCTGAGGGAAGAAGAAAATGAAAAATAGAAATAAGCTAGGAACTACGTGACTGAAAAATAAATATATATATGGCTAAAAGACAAGACATACGGTCGTATATGCAGTGGAAAATCTCAATTTCCACCCACCTTCGCACATACACGGAATATTCCCCCAGAATACCTATGTACAAGCCACAAAAAGCTTCTAAAAGGCTCTTCTACCCCTAAACCCTTTCAAACTCTTTCCTATCAAGGAAATCTCTCTTTTACCCTTCGATTCAGAATCGAAAAAGATAGTTTTACCCTTGGGCCATTACAATTCTCCCCCTCTAATAAAAATTCTGTCCCCGAAATTATCTAAACAAATCAGGGAATCTATCTCTCATCTCAGCCTCAACTTCCCATGTAGATTCCTCGATTCTCTGACTTTTCCACAGAACTTTAACTAGGAGAATTTTTCTGTTTCTGAGTGTCTTTACTCTATAATCTAAAATCTGAACTAGTACTTCTTGATAACTAAAGTCATCTGATAACTCTGGATTTTGAACTTTTAACATATGCGACCGATTGCTCATATATTTCCTCAACTAAGACACATGAAACACACTGTGGATTCTGTCCAAACTGACTGGAAGAGCTAACCTGTAAGTAACTCTACCTACTCTTTCCAGAATCTCATACGGTCCAATGAATCTTAGAGTCAACTTGCCTTTCCTATCAAATCTTAAGACACGTTTGTAGGGAGTAACTTTTAGAAACACGTGATCTCCAATCTCAAACACTATGTCTCTATGCCTCTGATCTGCATATGAAGTGTTTTGCATGTGAGAAATGTTTGATTTGTATTTAGTATGAGATTTGGTTGGGAATCAGCTTGATTCCAAGCGATCATGTTAGTGTAGAGCAAGACGCACGCTCGTGCACGCATAGCGTATGCCCGTGCATACTACTTTTTTTGCATGGTATCGTGTTCACATAGTCGTGTATGACCTAAAATGTAGGGTCACGACTGTGCATGTTCATGCACACCCGTGCACTAAGAGAAAATAAGAAATATGTAGAAAAATCATCGAATCGAACATGACCACATGCACAACTTGCTCACAGTCCTGTGTAAGTTTATGCACACCCATGCACACGACACGTATGCCCGTGCGTCAGGCAGAAAAGAGAAAATAATCATGAAATAAGAAATATGCACAGTAAAAGCTATCAAATTGATAGAAAACAGTAAAATGAGCTCAGATAAGAATAAATGATGCCTCATATATACAACATAACATGACATGTCATACAGAGTTCTCAGAAATGTATCCAAGGATCTGAATTCATGTTTTCAGTAGAAAAACAGTGATTTTAAGGGTGAATATGAAGAGACACTTGTGAGTTTCAGCACACCCATTGCATCAGGAGCTATATGCTCATTACTAGCCCTATGTACTGACATATACCAGGGTGTTCAGTTAGTAGGTTATAGGTTTCCTGATCTGAGGATCAAATGCAGTTATAGCGCGAGACATTCAATTCAGTATCAGATTCAGAGGCATCACGTGACCCATACAGTTTATGGCATGTGTTTACATAGAAAACTCACATAGTTAGGGTGTCGAATCCTTGTATTCATTAGTCTGTACAGTATAGTAGGTACCTTCAGGTACAGAGTTTTCAGTATAGCTTTCAGATCAGCTTTATATATATATATATTTAGATATAGGATCCTAGGATCCAACAGTAGTTTTCAGTAAATATTTTCAGAAAGTTATTTTTAGTACACAGGCTCAGGCCTAGTTATGATTTCAACATGTTTTATAGCATGTCATTTTCACATGACATATACAGCTGCATATCATTCAGAAAATAATAAGATCAGTAAGAATAATGAAACAATAAATAAGCAGATATGAAACCTCATGTAATAAGACACGAACTTCAGTAATCAAAACATGAGAAATGCCACGTAATGATACGTGAATTACAGAAAACAAGTAAAGAACAGTAAAGAGATAACCAGTGAATGAAAAGCTAAATATAAGAATGATGACACGTGGGAACCAGTTTGGTTTCTTCCCGTGTATAAGTCTGTTACTGTATGCGATGATGTGGCAGTCCTCTGAGAAGGATTGGTTTAGGGTCAGAGACAGGAAATGCATACTGGGTGAATATATCACTCACTCCCTATTTTCTTTTCTCTTACAGGTTAGTATTTTGGGGGCTGGGAGAAGGAGATAGCTGCCGTCTGGGATCTATTTTGCTCTAGTTTTTGCAGCATGCTTCAGTTTACATGCGTATTCAGTTTTATTTACATGTAAATGTACATGTTTTATCACACACATATTTTATATAATAAATTTTTGGGCATGTATATGTATATGTATACATTTGCACCACATGTTTTCCGTTGTCGCATTTCAGTTCAGTTTAGGTAGTATTGTTGGGTATTATTGATCATATTTTTCTTATTTATTTATATTATATTTTCATTAAATTATAGAAAAATAGTAAACAGTAATATCCAGTAGAAGTGCCTACATTTTTGGTATCAGAGCCGAAATGAGCAAAAATGTGTAAATTATTTTTGAAAAATAAGTGCATGTGTGTAAATTGCATTGTTTTCAATATGCATATGTGTGTATTTCAGCGTATCCCAACAATCGAAGCCCATCTTCCTCTCAGTGTAAGTATAGTATTATGAATTTTGTTTGAGTTTGACTCTAATGTTTGTTGATTCTCCAGATAGGAGAACCCGTGTTCCTAGATCTTTTGAGAACGAGGATAGTCCCTCAGTTAAACCTTCTAGTGAAAGTGTTAGGAGGGGATCTCAGGCCTCCCGTGGTACCCTCAAGGTAGAAGATGTCAGAGAAATTTTCAAAGAAATGATGAGAGAATTGCCTCAGTAGCCAGTTAGAGGCGATGAGCAGATGCATGACAGAGGAATGCCAGCTAGAGATGATACTTATCAGAGACCAATAAGAAGGCAACCAGAGTTTTAGAGAAGAGATTATCCTAAGTAGATAGGTGGACAGTGGCCAGAGATGGGTTAGTATGAGGGACAGAGTTCTGGATCTGATACGATTAGCACTAGTGGTTCAGAGTGAGTTCATCCCATCTACAGTTTACCGGGAATTCACCAAGCTCCCAAGTTCATGAGAAGTAGAGATTCGATAGCAGCCAAACAGTGGATAGAGGCTATTGAGAGTGTGACCAGCCTATTCACTATATCTGATCGAGTGAGGGTCAGATATGCAGTTTTTATGTTCAGAGGTGATGTGAGGTCGTGATAGAATCTCGCAAGGACTACAGTGGATGAGAAGTCCTTGACCTGGGAAGAGTTAAGAGCTATGTTTGAGAGTGAATTCAGGAGCCCAGGGACAATGTATGCCAGAGCTCAAGAGTTTATTGAGTTGCAGCATGGCTCAAGTTCAGTGAGAGAGTATGCGATTTGGTTTAATGCTTTGGCCAGATTTAGGAGTTATCGTTGCATCTCCATACCCATCTCTTCGCTCATCGATATTTGCACTCACAACCTCTGCCTCTTCCCCTAACAAAGACATTACTGACTAGTATTTTTGAAGTAACCATTACCAAAGTTATACATGAATTTTGTAATGCCTATCCTCTTGGCTTTTGCAGAATGTGACCAAATTCAATTCAATTTGCAGCCAAAAAGTGTATGTCGACAATCTTAATTTCCTCGTTTTTCCCATACAATTGTCCAACAATCATAATCTCTGTCGAACGAACTAAATGTGGAAAGAAAAAAATATATAAAAATTATATTGAAAAACATAATAACAACTCTATATTTCAATATCTTAAATTGTTCTTTTAAAATTATATATAAAAAATAGAAAATTTGATTCAAAGTTATACAATTACAAATAAAAGCATTAACTGTAATTTTACCATTTGCTTATAATCGGATTTCTTAGTTTTCTTATTTGCTTATTTATTATCTTTATGTTCTAGTAGTCTAATATAGGAAACAATTATATATACTTCCTATTGAATAATGAAGCAGTATGTGAGAATTTCTTCCAAAACTGTTATCAGTTCACAAATTAATAACAGGAAATCAACATACAAATTGAAACAAGGAGAAAAGGAAATTAATTCCGCAAAAGTGATGACCAGATCAGGGACAAGGAAAAAAATTCCAACTTGTAATAATACTACTGTTCAGTAGTACACTCATTTGTAAGATGGATTTTAGGTCAAAATGATATGCACTGGAGAACACATCAACTCATTGCATTGGAAAGTCTAACTACATCCCTAACTTTTCGTTTTAATAAACCAGATTATTCGATGGGAAAGAAAGGGACTGGCTGGTTATCTTGTTTTGGTTTATGTTCGGCTCATGATAAACAAGTCTTCGACTAATATTGAACACATTTGAATTAATTAATTTACAAGTTGAAACTCATAAACAATTGTAAAATTGGTGGATGCAAACAAGGTTCTAACATAGCAGATGCATTCAAATCCATCGGCAAACAGAAAAACGAAGAAGGAAAATAATTCAAGAACTTGAGAACGGTCAGAAATAAACTTGCTGAGCAAAGTAATGGCTTCAGAAGTGATCTCAAAAAGCACCGAAGAGAGAAAAAATAAACATAATAAAATAAAACATGAAGACACTCATCTAGTTTCCTATCAACCAAATGAACGTAAACACTAAATCTAAAGTTTTCAGGAAAGAAATAATAAGAAAAAGACACACAGACGTGTTAGCTTTGTGGAATAGTTCAAATAAACAACAAAACACTTCACATAGAAAGCAAATCGGAGAGAATAGGAAGAAGAACGACTTACCAGCGAGTTGAGCACGACTAAGACCAGTCAGACGATGACACGACTTCGAAAATAATGGATGAGAAGTTGCATAACGCCTGAGATCATGACTGAAACTAGAACGAGTTCGAAAAAACATACTTGTGTGGTTGTCATGTTCCAAACTCATTTCTTTTTTTGATCCAATTAATATTAACAAGGTGAAAAGTTCATTCATTTCTCGTAAGTCCGGCCCAATATTTTGAATTAAATTTTCAGTCAAAAGATCCTAACTCCTTGCACCATTATTTATTTAGCTTTACATAACAGAAACCTATTTTATAGTGATTCAAAAGTTTCTTCCACTGATTTCAGTAAAACTAATTATGTCAAGCTAAATTTTATCAAACTTTCCTGCAATTTATAGCGTGCTCATGCTTATAAAATCTAATAATACCACACATATCTATAAGTCAAACCTAGCTTTTTCGCTTTTGATTTTTATTTTCCATAAAATTAAATTTATATTTATAATATTTTTTTATGTTCAATTAATCTAAAGTACAATAATTGAAAAATGCAAAGGGTAGGAAAAAATTCACTTACTTGTGCTGAAGCAGATTTGAAGAAGAGTCAATCAAGAAAAGAATCAAATTTGTCTTTGAATACGTCGAATCCTGTTAAGAGCAATAAAATTAATCACTTACTGGCTCACTGCTCATGCTGCGATAAGCGCACCTAATTTGAAAGGAGCAATCAGGCTGAGTTTTCCAGATAAAAAAGAAGAAAAAGAATGGAGGCACAAATGTCGAAATACTGAGTTGAAATGGATATATATATATATAATATATATATATATATATATATATATATTTCACATGTTTATCTAGGAATGAACTCACATCAAATAACATCACGATGGCCCTAAAGACTTTGCCTAGTAATAAGAGACCAAATAGAGAAAAAGAGTTTTTTATTTTTAGTAATCAAAAAATTAGCATAAAAAATAGTTTGTTGTTAATCTGATTTTGATTAGAATCGAATAATAATCTAATTCTAATTAGATTATGAATAGAAAAAAAAAAAAAAAAAAAACCATTGCAATTTAGTTTCGGATTAGCATACAAAAAGGTCCAATGTTAATTAGTTTCGGATATAAGTTGATTCTAATTTTTCCATTGTAAAGCCAATACAAGTCCTATGTTCATTTTGGTCTAACTCTATTTTGATTATATTTTGATTATATTTTGATTCTATTTTTAATCAGATTTTGTCTTATATTAAATTTTTCATACTAGTCAAAGTTTTTCTTGTAGTATTAACATTGCTTGCTTATTAAATTTGAAATCATATTGAAATGAAGAATATTATAATGAAAGATAAACATATGCATCAAGATCCACATTAATATCTCAAATTATTAACAACTTAAAAGCCAATATTAAAGGGGTGCCAATATGATATTAAATTATAATAAAGGTCATTATATATGAAAGCTGCATAAAGCTGTTGAAATATTTTTGTCTATATTGTAGATTAATTTGGAAATGCTTGTGTTTTAATTGGTGCAATAACCAGTTCTTTACTAACTTTTATTGGTTGCATTTATACTCGTTGAGTTTTGGAAATTTGTTTCACACCATCAAATATACAAGAAATTTCTTCAATAGATTAATTGTGTTTAATATTATAAGACTACAATATAAAATGGTTATAGTAGCGTTTCTTTAGGGGCGTTTGCACAAACGCCGCTAAAAAGTTGGTTTTTAACGATGTTTCAAAAAAAAACTACTATAACCCGTATTTAGCAACGTTTATCTGAATTGCCGCTAGTTACTAGGGTTTTACTGGCGTTTCAAAATTGTCAGTATATGGTACTAAAAAATGCTGGTAAAACCCTTTAAATCCCTAGCTTGCACGCATTCTTCTTCTTTTTCATTTTTCTTCTCGTTGCCGCTGTTGCTATGCTCTGTCATTGCTACCGCCATTTTCGTTGGTTCCAGCCCTTTTTTTTGAAGGATTTTGGCCATTTCTTCTTCATTTGAAGAGTACAACTTCTTCCCTTTTTTAGCTACATTTCCATTTTGCTCAAAAACTTAGAAGTTAGCTTAAAAGTTGGATTTTTTTTTTTTTGTGAAGAAATATTAAAGTTTTGTATTAATTAAGTTTTTTAGACATTATATTAAGCAAATGATTGAAATCCAACCGATTGGAGGGGTGGTTTTGAATGTGTTATTGAAGTGTTTGAATGAAATCCATAAATATATTGAAATCCTAAAACTAGTAATACTTTAGCTTGTGTTAGGAACTCTTAGGTTGGAAATAAATAAAAAATTGACATTTTGAAAAAAAAATTCAGTTTACAAAATGGAAAGGTTTATTCACTTTAGTATTGGAAAGGAGAAAAAAAATACATTATTGGAAAAGAGTAAAAATATTCATAAGTAAATTCACTTTATTATTGGAAATGAGTAAAAAAATATATATTATTGAAAAGGAGTATAAAAATTCATGAGTATATGCACTTTATTATTGGAAAGGAGTAAAACATATAATATTGGAAAGAAGTAAAAAATTCATGAGTAAATTCACTTTATTATTGGAAGTGAGTAAAAAATTTCATGAGTAAATTCACTTCATGAGTAAAAAAAATATTAGCTATTGTACATTTATATAAATTTGTATTTTTTTTAAATTATATTGTATGAGTAAATTCACTTTAGATATTCACATTTTGTTATTGGAAAGTCTTAGATTGGAATTAGAAAAAAATCCACATTTTATTATTGAATTTTTTGAAATGATATGATTATATATTTACTTTAGTTTATCTTAAATTGGAAAAAAGATTTACATTTTAATATTCTTGATTAAATTAAATAATTAATGATTTTAAGTAGGTCAAACACAAAGGAAAGAACTTTAAAATTTTTTTAAATTTTAAATACTCACTCTTCAAATATTTTTATTCTTTACAAATATTATTTTAGTATTATATTATTTCTTAGCCGTTAAAATTTAATGGCTGATCGTTAGACTCAATCTTTGATTTCTATTAACGAATGAGTATTTGGATTTCAAAATAAGTAATAAAAGTTATATGGTGGGATTGATTTGGTTTTTCATTACATATAATTGTAATTGTGTAATTATTTGTCAGTACGTTGTGATGGATAGTTACAAGCGTAGGAGATGGATGAGTTTTGATACAGTTACTGCAAAATTTTTAGAGAAGTTGAACAGTTTCCTTGATTTTGCTTTTTAAGGTAAATCAAGTGCTGATAAGGTTTCATGTCCTTGTAAAAAGTGTGTCAATTACTACTACAAAAATCGGGTAAAACTATTTGATCATTTTGTGGTTCATGGTTTTATGGTCGGGTACAACACTTGGTATTGTCATGGTGAATCTATAGTTCAACAGGAGTCTATCCCAAGTGTCCTAGTTTAAAAAGATATGACTATAGATAATGACCTGATTGAAATATTACATGATGTTTTTGGGATATCTGAATAGTATTTTAATGCATGTATGCATAGTAGAGATGCAATGGAGCCCAATGTCGACGATACTGTGTTGGAAGAAAATATGAACCACTTTGTTGGACAATGGGCAGATTTAAGGAAAAAAACAGAAGATGTTAGGGAAGAATTATATCCAAGGTGTGAGAATTTTACTAAATTGGTCTTTATTTTGTATCTCTATAATTTAAAATGTCGTTATGATGGATTTAATGAATTTGTTGATGCTTTAATTAAGCTGTTAAAGGATGTTTTTCCAAACGGTGAGACATTACCAAACTCTTTTCATGAAACTAGAAAGATTATTGATACATTGGGACTTAAATATATTAAAATTGATGTTTGTCTTAACAACTGTATGCTATTTTGGAAAGAAAAAACTTCTGATGACATATGCTCAGTTTGTGAGGCGTCTCACTAGAGAAATTCAAAGATTGATTCATGCAATGGCATAAAAAAGTTATTCATGTCCCCAAAAACTTCAAAATTGATGACATGACATGACAAACACCGTACTAAGGATGAAATTATGAGACATCCAACTGACTCAAAAGCATGGAAAAGCTTTAACTCGATTCACCCTACATTTAGTCAAGAACCACATAATGTTAGACTAGGTTTAGCAAGTGATGGTTTCATTCTATTTGGTACTATACAAAGTACTTATAGTATATGGTTAGTTTTCTTACTTCCTTATAATTTACCACTATGGTTGTGCATGAAACAACAATTCTACATACTCTCATTGTTAATTCTTGATCCTTCTACGTCTGGTAATGATATTGATGTTTACCTATAACCTTTGATAAAGGACCTGAAAGACTTATAGGAGGTAGAGATAGATCTTTGGCCTTGTTAAGGTAAGATACTTACTCCCTTTCCATTTCTTACTTATTACAGGGCCAATAACCCAATGTAATCCTTAATTTATTTTTCAAGCACAGTTTACATACCCTTCAAAAAGGGATAAATAAGTGTTATAGTCTCTGGGCAAGAAATAGAAAGATTACAAGTATGACCTTAAATCAGAGTATTACAACAAGTATCCCAATATTAATTATCTTATCAACAATAAATTAGATCGAATTCTAAGTGATCAGTGGATGACACTCATTACAAAGTGGCATTCAAAACAAGGGAAGGTATAATTATTTTTGCTTTTTCTTAACTAGTTATGCAATGACGATTTTTTGCTCTTTCTAGACCACTTACGTAATGACAAATTTTTTCTTTTTCTTGACCATTTGTTGTGTCTCAGAGACATAGTGGAACAAATACAAGGACATGTTTTGTTCAGACAATACCACATACTAGAGGAACAAAAAGTATTGCACGACTAATGGATGAAATGGTTAGTTGATTTGCCTTTGTTAACTATGTGATATGTTGATATAATAAATGTATCTGTCTGAATGCGAGGAACAAATATCAAGTGGTGAAAAATCGTCATGAGCCAAGGTGTTTATAGCAACCCATCAGACTCGTAAAGATGAAAGACCAATTGACCAGAACTCTACACACGCAATTGTAAGTTTACGGTGTGAACCTTTATTTGTGTTTATGGGAATTGAAAGTAATAAAACATTGCTTTTTATATTTAGGAACTCATCCAAGAAAAGATAAATGAGTTACAAAGTTCTCTCCAAGAATCAAATGCAAGTCTTCATGAGATGAAGGATAATGCATATGCTCAAGTGATAGGACCAGAAAGACATGGTCGGGTGCATGGATTAGGATTAAGTCCCATTCCTAGTATGTACAGGGTATCGACATCATATTTTCACCATTCAAGCGACCCTTTAGAGGTGAATAATGATGCTAATGAAAGAATAAGACAATTGGAAGAGCAACTGAAAACATTGTGAGAAAATTATAGTAATGATATGAACGCAGTGGAATCTCAGTTGTCTAGGATTTGTGTATCATTGGCCATACCGCCAGATGAAAATGATGGGCAACCTAGTAAAGAGGTAATGTATATATGATATGTTCATATAATAAATTTTTTCAAATAAAGTAATTAATTCAAAACTACTATATATGGTTTGTTCATTTCTGTGTCATAGGTATCCCAGCTAGCAAGTAGTCATCACTCGTCAGATGAAAACTAATAAGTTTGTATTTGCATCCATATGAGATCATGTTAAATATTTTTCATTTGTAAAAAATATGTATTGATGAAATTCAGTCAATTAAAGGGCTGGTTTGTATGTGGTTATGAAGTGTTAAAATTATTATATGACAAAACATGATATTGTTAGTTGATTTATACATCTTGCATAGAGATTGTGGTTTTTGAATGTATAATGATAGATGCATGCTATGTAGAGCTTGGAAACAATATTTGACATATTGAATTATTAATGGAAAATTGAAGGATTACTTTGGGGATGTGCGTTTAGTTTATTTGTTGTTTGGAATCCATGTGGTTTCGTCTAACTTAAGTAGTCACGTATTTTCATGAACTGTTGTTATAAGCAAATTTTTAATGGTTATGTAATTTTGTCATTTTAAAGCAATCTAGCTTTCTTATTTGGCTTAACGAACATGTTAACACTGTCTTAATGCTGAAAAAGTAAATAGGGGTTTTAAGCTTCGAGCAATTATTAAAGTACTACCTTTTTTATGCATGTTATTAAAATAGTTTCCAATCATAAAATTTTCGTATACCTTCATACTATAATATCTGGTTATATTTGGCATTTAGTTGGGTTATGGGCATTTTCTTGTGAAAGGCTTTGTTGAGTAGACACATTATGTATACTTTTCTACGCGACATCTGTTAATATATTCTATTTTGTTAGCTTTCAACAATGTCCTCTTTGGATTGAAATTGTAAACTTATAGTTGTCATACATAAACCTGTATTTCTAATTAGGGATCTACAGCATAGGCTTAAGGCATAGGTTTTTCCATCATAATTATCTTTTGCTAATTGTATTCCTTTATGCTTTATTATTTTCCTTACATTTGTTTGAAACATACAACTAAATTGTCTTTCTTGTGGTTGGGATGAATATGTTGTTGGTAGATTGGATCTTTGTGTATAATATAGCTAGACACTCTTTTCATTTTTGAATTTGACATTAAGATAATTTATACTTGTAACTATATATTATTGAGACATCTATTTTCACACCACATGACTCCTAACCATGTAGATCATATATTTGTCGTTTTTTTTGCTATTTCAATTCAATATTACCTAGTTAATTTTGCATTGGTGATTTATTCTATGTTGATTGATCATTCATGGACATTGTTTATTGTTTTTGTGTACCCTTCATCTTACATCTTTCATTTTTTTCCCCAGGGCATAACGTTGGATTTTTGGCTCTAGTTCCCCAAGCAAGTTCCATAACAATTAATGTAAAGGTTTTGACTTTGTATGGTGATGGGCTATTACATACGTTTACATTAAATATTCTAATAAAACTTTCATCAAATATTTCATTAATGAATTTGTGAATTTATTTGTATGTGTTTGTAGACTTTATATTGACTTGCATATATTGTTACAAATTTGTTTCTTGAGTTTCATCGAAATTTATCGTTAAAAATATTATAATGGTCATTATTTATAGGGAAAGTGTAATGAATATATTTAATATTTAGTAACAGGTGCAAAGACAAATGTTGCGAAAAAAATGCCATTGAAAATTAAAAACTGCTGCAAAAAAATAGCAAAAAACTCCGTAAAAACCCTAGAAGAAATTTAAGATGGAAAAAATAAAAAACTCCGCTGAAACTCTTAAAAAAACACCGCTAAAAACCCAAAAACAGTTACAAAAATTTCGAAAAATGTCACTACAGGTTATCAAATCCGTTGAAACATTTGTGCGGGAAAAAATTATGGGAAAAGCCATGGCGGCAAAAGGGTTTTACTGGCATTTATAAACGCCAGTAAAATGCCAAAATAAATGTCGTTGAAAGTAAGATTTACAGCAGCGTTTATTTTGGGGTTTTACTGGTGTTTTTTTAAACGTCGGTAAAACCTTTACCATTGCACTATTTATCGACGTTTGGGTGAACGTTGATAATTTTTTTAGCAATGTTTTAAAATGTACTAAAAACCCCAATAAATGCTGCTACCACCCTCTCATGCTGTAGTGTAAATAAATATTCATATTCTAACATACTATTTACACATAAGAAATATTGATAGATTTGTGATCTCATATACAAAGACAAATTGTAATAACATCTTTCAATAATGTGAAGAATAAACAAAAATTGAATGCTAATGCTATAAGGTGATTTTTAAAAGCCATAAAGAATATATCATATCAATTTTACATATGATTTGAACGTGATTTTTATTTAAGACATCTTAAAAGTGATACAATTGTGTTGATCTAAAATATTTTAAAAGCAATCATATATAAATGTTTAAATCATATATAAATTACTAGTACAACATCATATGCATGCTCAACAAAACACACATTTGATTAAAAATAAATAAAAGGTTTCTTGTAAAAGGAGAGATGTATGCATGCTCCATCTAACACCTTCAACTGATATAACATTGCTTATGTGTTTGTTGATATTGGAAACTAACCAAGATTCTCTCCTCATCACAAATTTCTTGTTATAACATATTTTTTGATTTGTATTATTTCCATACATATCCATTGATTAGTGGGATTAGTTAGGTTTCTTGTAATATATAAACACCTTAATATCAATAAAATTGAATATGTTGTTGTTGATACAAACTGATATGGTATCAAAGTAGGTGAATTTGGGTTTTTTTTTTCTTCACCATGGTTGATGAAATTGGCCAAAGATCTATACCTACAAACACCTAATTAACAAATACAAATCCTAACGAAACATACATGATTTATCTTCTCCATACACATTACATCCATCTGATGACCCATACATCGTCTTGGTTCCTTGTCCTCTCAAGGAAGTGAATTATCTAACATGGCAAAGAGTCATGACCAATGCATTGTTAGCCAAAAACAAATTTGGTTTTATTGATGGGACTCTTCCTTGACTCAAACCTGATTCACCAAATGTTGTAGCATGGAATAAAAGAAATTCTATGGTTATCTCATGGATATTCAACTCTCTTCACCTATCATTCCACGATAGTGTTGCATACTTTAACATTGCAAGAAAGATGTGGATTTATTTGGAAGAACACCTTTCATAAAGGAATGAATGCCCTACTTGTACACTAATTGAAGACAAACATTGTGAATATGCAACAAAAGGACATGTTAGTATTTGTGTATTACATGAAAATGAATAGGCTTTGGGATAAGTACAACACTTATTCTCAAATCCTACCATGCATATGTGGAGCAGCTAAGGCTTTTGTAATTGAAAAAGAAAAAGAAAAAGAAAAGGTTTAATAATTCTTGTTGGGATAGAATGAAAAAGTATAATATGATGTGCTCTCAAATTCTAGATACTAATCCATTACCTTCTCTATCATGAGCATATGCACATGTTTCTTAAGAAGAAAGACAATAACAAGTTGCAACATCAAGAAGCAGAAAATGTCGTTGAACCTATCGTGTTTGCTACATCTAATGGGTAATCTAAAAACAATTTGTTCTTGTATAATAATAAGAAATCATGACACCTCAAAGTTATATTACGATCATTACAAGAAAACCAAGCACACAAAGGGTACATGCTTTGAATTACATTGGTACCTAAATTGGTGGGAAAAAGAATAAATCCGAATTAACATGAGAAAAGACAGCAAATCAAGTATAGATTATGGAAACAACAAAGCAATCCACCAGATCATAAATCAATAGTCTTTCCAAGAAACAATACACTTAACTTCTATCTTTATTAAATTTTAAGAAGGATCAGGACATTAACCCAATGGCTAATTTTACAAGTAAGGCAGATTCTCTATTTAATGATAAAATTGAAAGGATGCTTGATTCAAATGTTACTGACCAAATGCCTTGTCAAAAAAGTATCTTGCATGATGAAAGAGAAATTAATTTCAATTCTCTTGTTAAAATGCCAAATGGTTCCTTTATTCCAATCAAGTTTTATAGGAATGTTACCATTAATTCTCATTTCAAATTAAATCATGTTCTTTACATAGCTTCATTTTCTTGTAATCTTATTTCCATAAGCAAGTTACCAAAATTCTAAGTTGTGTTGCTTATTTTTTCCCCTTATTTTGTGCCTTACAAGACTTGCCGCAAAGAAGCTGATTGGCATGGGTGAACTTAAGAATGGTCCTTATTATTTTTGAGCACTTAATGTCTTCTTAACTTCCACAAATTTTTCTCATGATGTTGGTTTTGTTCTAAGGCATGAACACCTTGGTCAATTATCTTTTAATAGATTGTCTTTCATTGATAACTTGAATTTTCATAGTGTGAAGAATTTGCATACATGTTACGATGCTTGTCATCGAGCTAATCAATTTTATCTACCTTTTCTTACTAACTCTATTAAAATCAAAATGCCTTTAAATTAATTCATTATGATGTTTGGGGTCCTCATCAAACTCCCTCATTATCTAGTGCCCGTTATTTCTTAAGTATTATTAATGATTTTACTAAAACTACATGAGTTTATTTAACCAAAAACAAAATAGAGGTTCATTATTTGTTAACATCCTTTGTTACCATGGTATATAGACAATTTAATTGTCATGTAAAATAGATCCATAGTGATAATAAGATAGAATTTACCATACATAAATTCCTATATTTTGTTAACAAAATGGGATCCTTAGTTAATTCTTTTGTGTTTCTACACCTCAACAAAATGGGATTGTCAAATATAAATACAAGCACTTTTGAAGTTGTAAGAGCTTTAAGATTTCAAGCAAGAATACACATTAAATTAAGGGTTAAATATGTCTTAACTACAACCTATTTGATTGACTATACTCCTACACCTTTCTTATCTAGAAAGAGTCCATAAGAAGTTTTGTTTTCTCACAAACCTATTTACTTGTATCTTCAAGCGTTTGGTTGTCTTTGTTATGTCTCAGTTACTCCAAGGTCTATAGATAAATTCAATGGGCGTGCCAAACCTTGCATCTTTGTTGACTATTGTTAGCTTAAAAGGGATATAAAGTTTATTACTTGAAAACCCATAAAACCTTTGTTTCTTGTGATGTGGTGTTTTATGAAAATATCTTTTCTTTTCACACTCACTCACACTAATCAATAATGACTTAACGAACAACCATTCCAATACCCTTACCCACTATAGAGCTTAATATACAAGATATGCACAACCCTACTCAAACTTCCAATCCAACTGAGCATAACCTTAAAGATACAAAGATGAATATTGTGTCTTAACCTAAAACCACAAAGATAGTTAAACCCATCATTGATCAAGTCCTATTAATTCCTATCGAATTGACTCATCCTACTTAAAATAAGAAGCTACCAACTCATCTTAACAAATTCTATGTTGCTAAGAAATAATAAAGGTTCGTCTCACATTTGTTATAAGGTACTACCATTCTTGTTATTGCCACCAATGATGACTTGTATCTTGATGCTTTTAAGCACTATTTAGAGGCTTGGTTTCTCATCAAAGATTTCAAAAATCTTAAATACTTTCTTAAACTTAGAGTTACCTATTCTCTTGAAGGTATTGTCTTATCTCAATCGATATATGTGCTAGATATCTTACAAGAAGCAAGTGTGCTTGCTTCCAAGCCTTTTCATTTTCCCATTAAACAAAACCATAAGTTAGCTCTTGATGATAACTATTTGCTTGATGCTCCTAGCACCTTTTGTTGCTTAGTTAAGTGCTTGATATATTTGGCAATAACTAGACTTGATATTTGTTACTGGATGAATATCTTATCTCTCCTTATAAATCAATTTTGTCAAGGGCGTTGGCAAGTTGCCCTATAAATATTGTGATTTCTTAATCTGGCATCAGGTCAAGGAATTTTCCTATCTTGTACTAGTGATCTTTACTCTTATAGTCTTTTGTGATTTTAATTGGGCTAGTTATCCTATTACTCGATGTTTATTTAGTGGCTACTTCATTTTCCTTGGACATTCTTCTAGCATTGAGATCGATTATCATTTTATTTATGATTGTATTCAACATTCTACTAATCTTTTCACTAAAGCATTTGGTAAGCAACAACTTCAATTCTTAGTTAGCAAGTTGGGCATTCACAATCTCCATGCTACAACTTGAAGGGTTATATTAGAAACTAACTGAGATTTTGTCCTCATGATAGATTTCTTGTTATAATAGATTTCTGAATTTTATTATTCAGGTTTCTCGATTTGTATTATTTCCATGTACATCCCTTGATTAATGGGATTAGTTAGGTTTCTTGTAATATATAAACACCTGCACATCAATAAAGTTAAATATGTTGTTGTTGATAAAAATTGATGGTTGACTTTTCAAGTGAAATATTTTTACCATAAATTATTATAATAAGTTTAGGGAAATTATTTTAATTCATCAATTTTTGATATAAAATACAATTATATTCACCTTTTGTTTGTTTTTATGAAAGTACTCTAAATTTCACATTTATTCTGTCATGCACGAGACATGCAATATGTATACTCAGTGAATTATCCAATTTAAAATGATTACATGTGTATTGGGGATGCATAGCTCTTGGAAATCACTCATAGAGTTTATATTCATGCATATTGATGGATTTTGACACTGATAACAATTTTTATCAATTAAAAGGGCAAAATAAGATGTGTGGATAGTTGTATTTGACATTTAGCACATATAGTGTGAAAAACTTGGATATTTGGCGTGGATTCAAGCTTAAAAATGGGTATGAATTTCAATTAAAATTTATCATTCAAATTTAAATAATATGCATGGAATTTGATAACATTTGCAGTTCATATTTGTGGTAGAAAGTCCAAACTATTGAGAGAAACCTATTTGGTGAGGGATAAGGTTGTTTCATGGTTAGAAATCAAGTACACATGAAATACCTTAAGACCACGCATGATCTATTGTAACATACATGGCCATGCACGATGGAGTAGGTTGACGATGAGATGTCGAATTGAAATTTTAACGTACTAGAAAATCAATTTTTAGGGGAGTTTTTTGTAACTTTTCAATACAATAAAAAGGTGTAGAAAGGTGATTTCATGAATATGACTATAATTTTAATTGAAATATCAATTTTATGCTTAGCAAATCCTCATTCTCTATATAAACACAACAACCTTTAACATGTGAAACACACAATTCTTGCAAAGCTCACAAACTTTCCTTCCATCAAAATTATGATGTTGCATGTTTAAGAGCGATGGAAGAAGTTCATTAATCCAAGTAATTATAAATATTTTTAGAAAGAACTTAATTTTTATTATGGGGTAAGGGTTATATTAATAGAAATGATAAAGATGTGGGGTTTAACGAAATTTATATTATATATAGGATGAATATTGATATGTTGAAACAATGATAAGGTTTTATTGATATAAATGATAAATATGTGGGTTTGATGAAATTAAACATATACATATGGTGAATATTTTTAGGTTGATACAGTGACAAAGGTTTTATTGATAGAAATGATAAATATGTGAATTTATTGAAATTAATCACATATATAGAATGAAATTGATATGTTGATAGAAGGATAAAGGTTAATTGTATAGTTTAGATTGATTAGGAACCCTAAACTAAAAACTTAAACTAGAAACCCTAAACTGAAAATCGTAAACTGTAAATTCTAAACCCTGTAAATCATAAACCTTGTAATTTAGATTGATTAGCAACCCTAAACTGGAAACCGTAAACCCTAAACTATAAACCATAAATTGTAAACCCTAAACAATGGTAGAGGTTAACTATTTAGATAGATTAGAAACCTTAAACTAGACATTAAAAACTATAAACCTTAAACATGAAACCTAAAACCCAAAACCTAAAATTGTAAACCGTAAATCCTTAACCTTAAAACATAAACTTTAAACCATAAATATAATGGTATGTTTTTTCTATTGTAGGATCATCTAAATGGTAAGATATGTATCGGTATTAGATAAAGGCCAAAAGGTGGAAGATGATGAGAACATGAAATATGTTGGAGGGTAATCAACGTATACGATTATCCCAAAGAACACATCATTTTATGAATTTATTCAAATATTATGTGACCTTTTCAGATTGATTAAAGATGTAATAAGATTGAAGTTTCAATGAGACAAAAAAACCTCCAATAAAGAGATTTTATACATATTGAATGTGATGAACATGTGACAATTATGAATGGATTGTCAATAAGATTGAAAGAGTGCATTCTAATCTATATGAAATGCATCAATTAGTTTGATTCTCCATGGGAAAGCACAGTGAGATCAATTAACAAGAAAGTCCACAACATGACTATAAAATAGGGCCATCATATCCAATGAAAGGAGAAAAGGCACTAGGGGCTGATAATGTACTCATTGAGTCATCATGGGTTTGTCGAACAACTTTTCATTATTTTGAGTATGAAGATAATGATGATAAGGAGGAGGAGGAGAAGGATAACAATTATATGTATAAGGGTGAGATAACTAATGACAATAATAATATGGTCGATGATAATGCTAAATAAGGGTTCCAATAGTTAACTTAGACAAATGCCCCAGAGTTGAAAATCTAAGTATAAGCAGTTTTAAACACACAGAATGTCAGAATTTTCCTAGTGAGTAATTTCATTGGTTACATGCATTTCCTAAACGGCCTTCCACATCTACTAGACCTTATAGATAAGAAATTAAGGTGAAAGATATTTTTGACAATAAAATCAAGGTAATGGACATTTCTTGTACAGATGCCTTTAAGAAAGCTTAACAATTCAGAGTGGTACAATTATCTAAGGATAAATAATTGGTTTTCAGTTTGTGCATAAATTGTCCATTGCAGGTTCAGGTGATTAAAATGAAGCTATTTGATTTCTTTACCATTAGTTAATACAACTCGACTCATATATGTATTAGAGATCAATTAATGTCTCATTATTGACAAATAGATGCCTATATATTCAGTCAAATCAAACATTCAAAGTTTGTTATAGTTGATTGTATATACAAGCCCAAGGAAATCAACCAAGATATAGTATAAAGGTACAAAATTGATATAAAATATGCAAAAGCATGATAAGTAAAAAATTAAGCTTTACAAGCATTACATAGGTTGATGGAAGAGTCATTTCTATTGCTTCCAGATTATTTTCATAAGTGACCCATTATAACACAAACGATCAAAACAGGTTCACATATTTCTTTATAGCCCTAAGCTGCAATATTAGAGCTTTTCAACATTACGTACAACCTGTGTTATTTACTGATAGAGTATACCTAAAGAGACATCATCTAGGTACTTTATTCATTGTTATAGTAAAGGATAGAAATAATTAGATTTACCTAATGGCCTTTGGTGCTAGTGGAAGGGAGGAGCATGTGTCTTAGTATTGGTTTTTATCCAAGCTTAAAGAATGCATTAAAGATGTATCTGAGTTGACTATCATTTTCAAATCGATATGGTAGCATTATCTTAGAAGTTGATAAAATGTTTCCTATGGTGTATTATAGATCTTGCTACCAATACATACACGAGAACATAAAGACTAGGTTTACGTAAATTTCAAAGGTTGTAGTATATTAAAAGGCAACCAAGGCATATATAGTACATCACTTTAATAAGGCATTTATAACCATACAAAACATTCAACCATACGTTAACCATTATCTATATAACATTGGGAAAGAGCAATGGGCAAGATAATCTTTTCTAAGGATATGATACAATATAATGACAAAAAATATTGTTGTCCTTTAATTCTCTCATACATAATGTACATGCTCTACCTATCACCTAACTTGTGAAGTTTATCAAAGGCATATTATAACATTGATTTTATAAGAGAATGACCCATGCAAGTATGGTTTTTACATTTGACACATTTTTACCATCATTCTTTTAATGTTTGTTTCATTTTACCAGTGCATGCACTAGCGCCATCACCCTTTAGGCTGAAGACAAGCTTGTCAGCCATGCTTGGAAGCCAACAAACTTAGGTCTGCGACTTATCAATAATAGTCGGTTTAAGGTTTTTAACAATGGTCAATACATGACAGTTATGGATGTATATTCAAAGAAATGTACTTGTAAGAAATTCCAACTATCATAACTTCCTTGTAAGCATGTTATAGTTATTAGTAAATACATGAAAATACCAACATACATATAATAAGTCCATCTATATTACCATACTACATTTTATAGAAATATGTATGTTGAAGATGTCAATCCGTTGTTAGACTAGTCTAAATGGATACACATTGATCCACTTACTACTATGTTGCCCTCTTACATTGCTCATAGACAAGTTAGACATCCATGTAATAGAGACAGAATTTTATCACATGGGGAAGACATTACTTTACGGAGATATAGTTGTTGGGGGCAAATCATTCATACACGATTAAGATGTATGAGCTAGGGACCACATCCTACATCTGTTACACCACCTGAGTATTGTTTAGTTCATATGTATGTATGTATTTATTTGATTTTGTGTTACGTTGATAAGTGTGTGTATGTATGTATGTATGTATATATATATATATATATATATTGGATGGTGTTTTCTATGTGTTGATAAGTATATATTTAATGTGAAGTGCTAATTTAGTGGATATTGTTTGTCATCATTATATGTTATCGATACTGATATGCGCTAAAGTGAATGAATAATAACATGATGAATAAGCGATATACAACCTAAATAATGAGATAAAATCATATGAATAAAATAGAAATGCATAAAAGTGAAGAAATAATAACTAAAAATATAAACTAAAATTGAAAAATACAAAAATCAATCCATGTATGCCTAACACAACCATATGCGAAGTTGTCATCCCAATATCTCTATCGAGTCATCTTTAAAGTCTATCTGGCACTGTAGTGCCAATATCTCCATGAATCATAGCATTTATAAGTTGTAATCAAAGGAACCTAGTGCTTATTGGGGGACGTCCACTCTTTTAACCAAGGTCAGGGGATCTTCTTTGACAACTCAATTTAGATTAACCCAATATGAAGTTCATATAATCATAGTAGGGATTAAAGTCATGTAAAGACGTATCCTCTACTCAAATAAACCATGGAGTCTCATTGCTCCAAATTAACAACGTCATAAACCTGGTGTGCATTGTTGAAATTGATTAAGATGTAAATTTGCATTAACATGTCAAATGTCATAAACATGAACAAATAATTAATAGGCCAAACGAAAAATTCCCACCCAAGGTTTCCTTAAATGACAAACTCCCAATCATGAAAGTTTAAAAGGCCAAGTACCTATGCTTTTTCTGTGAAAATACCAAAATACCCTTTATAAATTTTAATACTATTAATATTAAAATAAAATTTAATATAAATAATATTAAAAATATAAAATAAAATATTATTTAAAATAATAATAAAATTTAATGAATTAATAAAAATTAAAAAAATAAAATAAATATTTAAAAAAACAACCACTATCGCCGTTGGCGGTGGTGGCCTTTAACTTTACCAAATGACTGAAAACAATCACCTGATTCTATTGGTGGCTAGATTTGGTAGCCAAAAATCTGACGGAGGTAGACAGAGGTCGGAATGCTTGACACCGACCATTTTCAACTATTTTAGATAACAGAGATAACCATATCTGATCGTCTCTATTACATTTTGTGTTGTCTCCGCTATTGTAGCAGCCAAATCTGACTACTAATAGAACAAGGTGCCATTTTACCTAATGAGGTTAAAGACCACCACTACTACCAGTGACACTGTCAATGATGGTGGTTATTTTTTAAAATATTTATTTTATTTTTAAAGTTTTATTATTATTTTATTTTAAATTTATATTTTAATATTTTTGTAAAAATTATTTTTTAATTTTTATTCAAAAAGATAAAAGTACCCTTCTGATTTTGGTCCATGAATGGCTATTTGGCTTTTTAAACTTTTATGGGTTGGACTTTGTCTTTTAAGGAAACCTTGAGTGGCAATATGTCGTTCAACCTAATTAATAATACACTAAATCAGACTTTTAAGCAAACGTACCTCATCCATATCGCTTTAACGTCTAAAATACACCTCAGGTTTGATTTATTCCGTAGTCAACAAAGTATACATGTCTAGTCACACATATTCTTCTGGGATTTTCTCATACTCCCTAAAAATAGCTAAAATATGTGTCATCTAATGGCAATAGACCATAGCCCAATTTTATTTGATCAAGCTTACTCTATACGTCTAATGTCGACATAAAAGCGTCAAAAATGCCTCTATATGTTGAAACAACAAAATATATTAATTTAGAAATTTTTTGAGATGTATATCATTTTTAAATCAAAGACATAAAAAAGGATTAACCAAACACTTGTGTCATTTACATCATACCCTAACCACTTTGTTGGCTTGATAATAGTTGTCTAGAAAGAGTCTTTTACTTTGCTTCCTATGTCAACTACCTACTTAATGTCTATTGAAGCTATCGATGCATACCATGACATGAAACCTACCTCTTAATTGGCTGTAGGTACTAATGTCTGCAACATTGTTAAATGATCTTTTTTTTTAATTGGGTCAATGCAAGGGTTGCATTTGCATAGACCCTTTATCACTATTTGACCATATCTCTATTTTTTTTTTAACCTAGAGGAAAAAATTACTTTTTATATTCATCACTTAAAATCAATAAAGATACGATGCTAATCCAAATAATTCATACCATGCTCTAAGTCACTACTAACGTCTCTTGATATGATGTCACATTGACCACACTAGATGTAGAGGAAAATGTTGTAACATCTTTCTTGGACATTATAACTCAAAAAGTGTCCCATGTTGAATCTTGTATCCCAATGTCACCTTGTCATTATAAAATTACCTCGAATTAATTTAACTTAAAACTAATCAAAATTATACTACTATATTATAAGGTAAGTGAAGATATCGTTACAACAATAGGGATCAATGTCACTAACACTTTTGGACACATCATCTTTAATAGTGCCTCTAAAATAGTCGCTTTAAGGAACTCCTCATCTTGAAAAAAATTTACACACTCATTCAAGAATATAGATAGACAAAATAAATGCATATTCAACTCTAATAACAAATTTGGTTACCTTATTGATCGAGCTCTTAAATATCATATCCTTTGATATAATGGCTCCACCAATAGGCCCGTTATTTGTGTGCGCATCCTAGAAGAAAAAAACCAATTTATTACATCATCTGGTAACATTAATTACATTATATAAACAATAAAATATTAACAAATTAACTATTTTATAACTTACCATTAATGGATCTGTCATGCTAACTGGACTTTCAAGGAATATTATCTCAGGGAGATGATCATCCCTCACTAGACAAGGGGATTACCATCCTCAAAATGCCCTTGTCTATGTAGACTTACCTGCTGATGTGAGCCTATAGCAAAACTTCAAGTTATTGATTAGTATACATTAATAATATTAAAAAAAAAAAATTGATGTCCATCAGTGCCTTACCTCCAAAATCATCTCTATGTACCAAACTTGACTCTCGAGGCAAGTAAAATACTCTGAGAATTGTGCCTCTAAGTTGTAAGTTGGATTGTCATATGCTTTGCTAGCTATTTCATGACTCATGTCAAACTGACGGTGATAAACACCTTTCACTCATCCTTTCTCAGGTAAGCTAAGGTGTCTTATGTTATGTTATCAAATTAAGGAAAATGAGCCTCACGAGAGGCAACTCATTAATAAGCTTGAGAGACATTGAGATTCTTTTTTTTACGCTCTTCTATACGAAGTAGACTATCATCAAGTGATCCAAATAAGGAAGACTTCAATGGTGAAGACAATAACACATTAAAACCCATGCATGGCACAGTCACATGATGCCACTCTAATACCTCCTTCTCCTTTAATAGTCTAACTTGTTTCCTAACATGGTCTTGTTTGACATTTACCCATTTTCAATTAAATTTTACTACCTAACAATACCATCTTTTTGCTAAAAAATACTACAAACTTATCTCACCTTCAGCAAAAATAATGTCAATAGCATCCCATGCAAGGATGTTTAAGGTCATCCACCTTAACATGCATGGAATAGCATACCCAATTTGATCACCCACTACTCTAGCTTTAATGTCTCATAAATTCATAAATGAAAATTCATAATAAAAATATGTTATAAATATATTTTCAATAAATAAAATTAGATTTTTCATATTATTTTTGTATATACGATTTATTTAGCTAGTGGGAATCCCATAATGGTACACTTCATATGTTGTATATCCTACCTAGTTGGGATCTACTCTGCCTCAAGTTGATTGACCTAGTTTTTCATAGATTGCGAAGTACCCTAAATCCTCATGGGAATGCATTAAACCGATCAACATTATTTATAATTTGAAGCTCTTTTAGGATGACTATTCTTTAATCCATGCCCAATAGGCCAAAGTGAAGATAATACAAAAGTGTTATTTTCACTGCATCAACTAAAATCAACTCCTATGACATCTCTTTGAAGACACGATGTATGTCCCCATATGAAACAAATCCCAACCCCCTAAAGTATTGCTCCCAAATCCAATAGCTTACATCTGAAGCAATATACTATCGATACTCTAAACAATGATTGAATCTTAACCTTGTGATTATGCAAGCTCATATGGCCTGAATTGAACCTTCATGCCATTGATCAAGAAATAAAATTGATCTACCTATATTGTAGGCTTGACCAACTCCCTCAACATAAACAAATGCATTAAAATGCCATTAAACCAAGAGTTTTATAGTCTAACAAATTCTCCCAAACATGTCCTTTTGAATATCTCTAGTTGGGAGTTTGATAGTATCCCATGGACCATAGATATAGTGTCTTACATGCCCCTCATAGTCACTTGAGCTGGAAAATGACACTTAGGTGCATAGATGAGTATCCTCTATGGGGCACCAATCCTAAGCCTTTTACTTGGACCTTTACCATCTTGTCCTTATCCTATTATTTGAAACAATATATTTTCATCTTTAAGAAACAAAAATTTTAAAAAAACCCCACCCGAAGTAACGATCTCAATTGGAAACTTTCATAAAACACTTTAAATAATTTAAAAGTAGACCCCAAGAGTTTGACCTAATGATAAAGGCAAGAGTCATTCACTGTGGTAATCTAGGTTCAAGTTGCAGTAAAGTTAGTAACTCTTGATTTACCTGGTTTGTGGTTATGAATTTAGATAGTCACAAGCCCTCAGGTTTGACCTATCTGATTAATTAAGATTAACCAATTTATATGAATAGGGATTCTTGGGTTATAAAAAAATTTTTAAAGTAAAATAATTTACGAAATTGCATTTGTATACTTGTTCTTGTATTAACGTGCATGACACACACATTTTTATAAGAACAAGTATGCTGAGAAAATAGGGTCTTTTTTTGCTGGTTTTCAAATAAAAAGGTTCTTCATAAAGGGTAATTTGTTGATGTTCAAAACCTGGGGCTTGCATGGTTTGTGACTCTACACATGAGACTTTCTGAAAATGTTCTTATCCGTATATGGTTTTTAGCCAATATACATGCAATCCCACTTATATTTAATAAAATAAGCACACATGTGCATAAAATTTTCATGAAGTCCTATATGTTGTGCCACGTACCATGCCACCCCCCAGGTTTTGAAAAATAACAAATGACCCCTTCAAAAGAACCTCTTTATTCTTAAAACTAGCCAAAAAAAAAAACCCCATCTTCCTAATACACGTATTTTTTGCAAAGTGCGCGCATCATTCGTGTACTCTACATACAAACACATTTACAAAACTCGATTGCTATTTGCTCAATTTTCGCACACCTAAAGATACCAAACATATTGTACACCTAATGTAACACTTATGCAAGTAAGAAAACCAACCAAAATCCACAACAAAAAACATTTTCAAACTAATAGACATTTGAATTTTAAAAACACCCAAAATGTCTTATATTGACACAATATTCAAATAAGCCTCTAACCTATAGTACTTAAAATGGATGTACTAACCTTAATCTTCATTTTCAGTGATGGATTTCACAAAAGATTGCCAAAAATCTGAATGTTAGCACCCGAAATCATAGTCTGAATGTTAGCACCTGAAATCATATTCTGTTTGGGAAATTTTTTAGCTATTACCTTTAATCATATTGTGCTTGAAAGATATAGCTTTTATGAGTGAGACATTCATTATTTTCTCTATATAAAATCCACAAACAATGCATAATTGTTCATGCGAGAGAATGTAAAAAAACAACAATTTTAAATTTCACGTGTACTGCACACATCTAGTTATACACAAAATTTGGAATACTTTTGTAAGCACAAAAAAAATGTAAATAAAATTGTATTTTATTTTTTAATTTTGATTATTTAAAATAATTTCCAGTAAGTTTATTAGTTTTCCAACAAATTAATTGTGTATGTGTGCCTGTATATATATATATATGTGTGTGTGTGTGTGTGTGTGTGTGTGTGTGTGTGTGTGTGTGTGTGTGTGTGTGTGTGTGA
>JAJEJH010000387.1:199598-229507 GCA_026122585.1 Anacardium occidentale | reverse complement strand
GGATTAACCAAACACTTGTGTCATTTACATCATCCCCTAACCACTTTGTTGGCTCGATAATAGTTGTCTAGAAAGAGTCTTTTACTTTGTTTCCTATGTCAACTACCTCATTAATGTCTATTGAAGCTATCGATGCATACCATGACATGAAACCTACCTCTTAATTGGCTGTAGGTACTAATGTCTGCAACATTGTTAAATGATTTTTTTTTTTTAATTGGGTCAATGCAAGGGTTGCATTTGCATAGACCCTTTATCACTATCTGACCATGTCTCCATTTTTTTTTAACCTAGAGGAAAAAATTACTTTTTATATTCATCACTTAAAATCAATAAAGATACGATGCTAATCCAAATAATTCATACCGTGCTCTAAGTCATTACTAACGTCTCTTGATATGATGTCACATTGACCACACTAGATGTAGAGGACAATGTTGTAACATCTTTCTTGGACATTATAACTCAAAAGTGTCCCATGTTGAATCTTGTATCCCAATGTCACCTTGTCATTATAAAATTACCTCGAATTAATTTAACTAAAAACTAATCAAAATTATACTACTATATTATAAGGTAAGTGAAGATATCGTTACAACAATAGGGATCAATGTCACTAACACTTTTAGACACATCATCTTTAATAGTGCCACTAAAACAGTCACTTTAAGGAACTCCTCATCTTGAAAAAAATTTACGCACTTATTCAAGAATATAGATAGACAAAATAAATGCATATTCAACTCTAATAACAAATTTGGTTACCTTATTGATCGAGCTCCTAAATATCATATCCTTTGATATAATGGCTCCACCAATAGGCCCGTTATTTGTGTGCACATCCTAAAAGAAACAAACCAATTTATTACATCATCTGGTAACATTAATTACATTATATAAACAATAAAATATTAACAAATTAACTATTTTATAGCTTACCATTAATGGATCTGTCATGCTAACTGGACTTTCAAGGAATATTATCTCAGGGAGATGATCATCCCTCACTAGACAAGGGGATTACCATCCTCAAAATGCCCTTGTCTATTTAGACTTACCTGCTGATGTGAGCCTATAGCAAAACTTCAAGTTATTGATTAGTATACATTAATAATATTAAAAAAAAAATAAAAATTGATGTCTATCAGTGCCTTGCCTCCAAAATCGTCTCTATGTACCAAACTTGACTCTCGAGGCAAGTAAAATACTCTGAGAATTGTGCCTCTAAGTTGTAAGTTGGATTGTCATATGCTTTGCTAGTTGTTTCATGACTCATGTCAAACTGACGGTGATAAACACCTTTCACTCATCTTTTCTCAGGTAAGCTAAGGTGTCTTATGTTATGTTATCAAATTGAGGAAAATAAGCCTCACGAGAGGCAACTCATTAATAGGCTTAAGAGACATTGAGATTCTTTCCTTTACGCTCTTCTATACGAAGTAGAGTATCATCAAGTGATCCAAATAAGGAAGACTTCAATGGTGAAGACAATAACACATTAAAACCCATGCATGGCACAGTCACATGATGCCACTCTAATACCTCCTTCTCCTTTAATAGTCTAACTTGTTTCCTAACATGGTCTTGTTTGACATTTACCCATTTTCAATTAAATTTTACTACCTAACAATACCGTCTTTTTGCTAAAAAATACTACAAACTTATCTCACCTTCAGCAAAAATAATGTCAATAGCATCCCATGCAAGGATGTTTAAAGTTATCCACCTTAACATGCATGGAATAGCATACCCAATTTGATCACCCACTACTCTAGCTTTAACGTCTCATAAATTCATAAATGAAAATTCATAATAAAAATATGTTATAAATATATTTTCAATAAATAAAATTAGATTTTTCATATTATTTTCGTATATACGATTTCTTTAGCTAGTGGGAATCCCATAATGGTACACTTCATATGTTGTATATCCTACCTAGTTGGGATCTACTCTGCCTCAAGTTGATTGACCTAGTTTTTCATAGATTGCAAAGTAGCCTAAATCCTCATGGGAATGCATTAAACCGATCAAAATCATTTATAATTTGAAAATGCTCTTTTAAGATGACTATTCTTTAATCCACGCCCAATAGGCCAAAGTGAAGATAATACAAAAGTGTTATTTTCACTACATCAACTAAAATCAACTCCTATGACATCTCTTTGAAGACGCGATGTATGTCCCCATATGAAACAAATCCCAACCCCCTAAAGTATTGCTCCCAGATCCAATGGCTTACATTTGAACCAATATACTATCGATACTCTAAACAATGATTGAATCTTAACCTTGTGATTATGCAAGCTCATATGGCCTGAATTGAACCTTCATGCCATTGATCAAGAAATAAAATTGATCTACCTATATTGTGGGCTTGACCAACTCCCTCAACATAAACAAATGCATTAAAATGCCATTAAACCAAGAGTTTTATAGTCTAACAAATTCTCCCAAACATGTCCTTTTGAATATCACTAGTTGGGAGTTTGACAGTATCCCATGGACCATAGATATAGTGTCTTACATGCCCCTCATAGTCACTTGAGCTGGAAAATGACACTTAGGTGCATATATGAGTATCCTCTATGGGGCACTGATGTGAATTGCAGCCCTTAATCTCTCTTCAATGGTGAACAAATAGCATTCAAATGATGGTCAAAAAATCCAGCAATAAACAAGCTCCTGAACCATGCATTATCAAGCAAATTTTCCACCCAAGACTAACATTCATGCAACTCCAATCTATCATCACTTCAAGCAAACTTCAAGACCATCAAATATGAACTAAAATTAGCAAGAAAACAAACCTCAAGCATAAAGGAAATCTTCCACCAACTTGAGGGTGATCCAAGCATAAAGATTTCTTGCACACAAGCTTAAAGGAAGGCTTCACCCACTTGATACAAGAATCACCAACTTGAATCTCCACCACCAACTTCCTTCTTGCAATGGAAATTGGATAAAGGATTGATACTTGGTTCCCAAGAACACCAAGTTCTAAGAACACAAGGAAGGAAAGCTAAAGCTCTCAAATTTTCATTAATTCATCAAAAGTTCTTTACAATAAGTTTGGATTGTCTTTTATAGGCATGATACAAACCATGGTTAAAGTCTAACTAACCCTAGTTAACTTAAACACCACTTAAATTAAATAAAAGAAAACACAAAAGAGACAAATTACATAAGTTCCCTAAATCTAATTACATTTAAAACTAAAGAAAGAACTACATGTTTGATCATAAGCCCTTGGTTGGCTTGACTTGACTTCTCCTTTTGTCTTTGAATTTGTTGTGTAGCCACTTTATGATGTTGGACTCCTTGGAGGGCCATGAATGAAGGTTAGAATGCATGAGCTTCATAAAGTCACATTGCTTGAATTTGATCTCATTCATCTTGCCTTTATTATATGTGCGAAAATTACTCTTAGTAGGCTCACATGTGTGGTTGTTTTGGACCATGGAATTCTTTCTCTGAATTTCCTCTACTCTTGGATGTTTCCCATGATCATGAAGAAGTGTTGGTGAAGTGAAATTCATATCAGGCACCAATCCTAAGCCTTTTACTTGGACCTTTACCATCTTGTCCTTATCCTATTATTTGAAACAATTTCATCTTTAAGAAACAAAAATTTAAAAAAAACCCCACCTGAAGTAACGATCTCAATTGGAAACTTTCATAAAACACTTTAAATAATTTAAAAGTAGACCCCAAGAGTTTGACCTAGTCATAACCTAGTCATAAAGGCAAGAGTTATTCACTGTGGTAATCTAGGTTCAAGTTGCAATAAAGTTAGTAACTCTTGATTTATCTGTTCTGTGGTTATGAATTTAGATAGTCACAAAACCTCAGGTTTGACCTATCTGATTAATTAAGATTGACCAATTTATATGAATAGGGATTCTTGGGTTATAAAAAATTTTTTAAAGTAAAATAATTTACGAAATTGCATTTGTATACTTGTTTTTGTGTTAATGTGCATGACACACACATTTTTATAAGAACAAGTATGCTGAGAAAATAGGGCCTTTTTTTGCTGGTTTTCAAAATAAAAAGGTTCTTCATAAAGGGTAATTTATTGATGTTCAAAACCTGGGGCTAGCATGGTTTGTGACTCTACGCATGAGACTTTCTGAAAATGTTCCTATCTATATGTGGTTTTTAGCCAATATACATGCAATCCCACTTATATTTAATAAAATAAGCACACATATGCATAAAAATTTTCATGAAGTCCTATATGTTGTGCCATGCACCATGCCACCCCCCAGGTTTTGAAAAATAACAAATGACCCCTTCAAAAGAACCTCTTTATTCTTAAAACTAGCCAAAAAAAAAAAGAAAAAAAACCCCCGTCTTCCTAATACACGTATTTTTTGCAAAGTGCACGCGTCATTAGTGTACTCTACATACAAACACATTTACAAAACTCAATTGCTATCTGCTCAATTTTCGCACACCTAAAGATACCAAACATATTGTACACCTAATGTAACACTTATGCAAGTAAGAAAACCAACCAAAATCCACAACAAAAAACATTTTCAAACTAATAGACATCTGAATTTAAAAAACACCCAAAATGTCTTATATTGACACAATATTCAAATAAGCCTCTAACCTAGAGTACTTAAAATGGATGTACTAACCTTAATCTTCATTTTCAGTGATGGATTTCACAAAAGATTGCCAAAAATCTGAATGTTAGCACCCGAAATCATAGTCTGAATGTTAGCACCTGAAATCATATTCTGTTTGGGAAATTTTTTGGCTACTACCTTTAATCATATTGTGCTTGAAAGATATAACTTTTATGAGTGAGACATTCATTATTTTCTCTCTATAAAATCCACAAACAATGCATAATTGTTCATGCGAGAGAATGTAAAAAACCAACAATTTTAAATTTCACGTGTACTGCACACATCTAGTTATACACAAAATTTGGAATACTTTTGTAAGCACAAAAAAAATGTAAATAAAATTGTATTTTATTTTTTATTTTTGATTATTTAAAATAATTTCCAGTAAGTTTATTAGTTTTCCAACAAATTAATTGTGTATGTGTGCCTGTATATATATATATGCGTGTGTGTGTGCGTGTGTGAGTGTGAGTGTGGGCGTGTGGCTTGATCGACCAGCAACCAAAAATAAACAAATAAACAAATACATCCATGTAATGCTAATTGAAAGCCCATAAACACTAAATATATCACAAACCCTTTACAGGTGACTCCAGCCGCTCAATCTCAGACATTACACAAATTTCTGGGCAATCTAATGGCTCCTATATTTTCACAAGGAATGGTGAATACAAATTAAACCCAAAATAAAACTATATTTTCAAAGCTCTACAGAACAGAACCTGAGCATCATATGATTTCCAAGACCACACCAGAAAGCATCCTGCAAAAGTTTTTGACACTCAGGATCATCTTTCAAGCGCCAAAGATTTCCAATACACAACAGCCAACAACTGCAAAAGAATTACCTTAACTCAGATGACTTGATATGTCATTCTCAATCATTACAGATCCTGTCAATTCATCCAAGACATGCCCAATGACTTCCAAGTATTTTGGGACATCATCAAAGATCCATCTGCTGTTAGCAATGGATAGTTGTACAAATGAATACTCTCACTTTCAGCAGTTAATAAAGTCCTAGCCAGCTGTGTCAATTTCCTTTCCATGATATTCCTCATGAACATTTCTTCTTAGCCTTCTTAGCCATATATCATAATCTATAGGATATGGTGTCCCACATAAACTATCAACGTAATCAGCAAATGCTTTCAACACAGTTGAGACATCACCAAGCTTCTGCTGAATTATTCTCCTTGACCAAGAGGTCTCTCTCCACTGAAGTGCCCCTTCCACTGAATCCAAATCAGGCAAAGCCCCTCCACATGAAAAATAAAGCATGTAGACCAGGCTCTCAGCATCTGATGCCGAGCACAATTTCCCCTCCTGCAGAGCATAAGTTGATGAAAAATGTAGATTCATGGCAGGGCGGTCCCTATCTTCAAGTATAGCATGCCCCCAACCAATAAGAACGAAGTAGGGATGCCTCACACCAGATCGAACACAAATAATGTTCTCTGGCCGGATGTCCCCATGCCGAATCCCAGCATAAGACACATTACAAAGTGCAGATAAGCAATCATGGCAACACCTGATAGCCTCATCCAAACCAAATAGACCTTCACTTACCATATCTGCAACTGTTTCACCAACTGGGCTGGTCACAAGAATTGGAATGCCACACAAAAGGTGATCACAGTTCCCACCAGAACTGGGTCTCTGACACTGACCAGGGTGAACAATCCTCCCAGAAGCACTTAACTGTGGCAGATATTTGCTAGATACCCCTTTCTGTTTCATGACTGTCAATATTTTAGTCTGCCTCTGAACTTGGTACCACAAACTCATGTCTTCCCAAGCTGGTTCCAGCTGAGAAGGATGGGAACCAACATATAGAAACAGAGACTTTCCTAGCTCTTCAACAGGTGAAGCAATGTAATATCTAAGTTCACCATTACTAAGGACTTCATTAATCTGATAACCCCTTTGAAAGTTTGAATCCTCCAACCATAATACAGATCCTACTTCTAGCTTCATTAACTCTTCAGACTCTACTTTGATAGATTCATCCTGAACTTCAACAATTTCAGGAGAAGCATTCCGCAGCTGCAACCGAAATAGACCATTTCCATTCACCCTTGTATCTCCTGACTGCCTCTCAACTCTTCTTGTTTGGAGGCGTGAACCATGGTCAGCAGCTAAATCTTCAATTGAGTGCTTGGGAAATCCAGCAAATTGCACGATACAGTGGAAAGTTGCAAAAAGTAACTGTAGAGCGCCAATATCACCCCAATTGGCATTTCCAAGCTTGTTCCAAATCCTATCAATTGGTGAAACTGCAATCCTACAATGCTTTTTTATCCACTCAGTAGCACAGTCATAAATATTATTCACATCAAACTCCAATTTATTTACATCACCTTCAACTTTTACAACCCCACCATATTGAGAGTCAAAAAGAAGAACAAACACTGTGCTTGCACTCAGAGAAAAAGTCAATCTACTTAAGCTTCTTGATAATAATATACGAAGGGCATAGAAAAGAGCTTCCCCTAGAATAGATAAAGAAGGCTGCTGGTCACTATCCCCAGCAAGGCTTCTAATATCGGGCCTTAGAAGAGCCAATTCAAGAATGTGGTCCCACTTTCCATGTGGATGTCTAGAGTTCTTGAGCAATACACCAGTACCACAAAGACCTCCAAGCTTCCCATTTGCAATTGCCTTCTCGGCCTGGTAGAACTTTAAGTTTGCATCATATAGGCAGGCAACAGAGAAAGGCATGGGTTCATCATGACTCCAAAATGCCTCCCATAAGCCTTTCACACTTGCGTGTAGAAAATCCTCAATGGCAAGATAAGCAGTTGCTTCAACTGCATCAGATGCTGAAGCATAAACAGCATTGGGCATCCTAGTCAACTGTTGAAATGAAACTCCTTCCAGTGCATAATCAAATTTTTGAAGTTCTATCAACTCAAAAGGGACATCAAATGATAGCCCTTTTGTAGCTGACTTTTCTGAAATAGAAATAAACCAGTCTTCGATTCTTGTAGTCAGAATTTCACTGTCAACAAATCTATTAAGAAACTCCCTGCGATTACGTGGCCTACTGCCTGATGAAACACTGGACCTCTTTGTCCCAGACCCTACTGATTCCTGGTCTGGGGATCCACCTGCCAAACATAAATGCTAAAGTATTAATTGACCAGTTCGGGTGTTGGAATAAAACTTCACAAAATTATATTTACGAAATTCACATGAGTTCAGCAAAGAACTAGAGATCAACAAAATTTAAAAATCAGCAATAATATGCATGGAAGCCCACAATATCTCCTTGAGTGAAAACCACTAACATGTAATCTGTTTTAGGCTATCTCATCCTTGGATTTTTGATTCACAAGGTTATACAGTGATTAATTTCCATATTAAGATATGTTAGGAAGATATTCCATTCACATTTTTAGAGTCTTCATAAATGGAAAACAAATAGTAACAACAGTGTGTGTTCCGAAGAAATCTACTCATCTTCAGAATAACAGAATTAACAGATTTTTGGAAGGAGCTCAAACAGAATATAAGGTAAACAATGATCAGCTAACTTTTAAGCCAAAAATTCAATATAATTACATAGGATCCACAATCCAAGAAGGCATGTTAAAAGAGACCGCTTCTCTCATGGCATACAAGTAAACCTTTAATGTAACAAGAACAAAAAAGCCTATCAAAAAGTTTCCATACTGATATGAAATTTCTAAGGACCATCATTCCTGTCAAAATCAACAAAACTAATTCAGAACCTAAAAGTAGTTATACTAACATATGATATCAGTTTATTAACTCAATTTTTTTATATGTACAACACAGAATTGGTTAATAAAGTTTAGGTACTTTTGTAAATCAGAGTGTTCCATGATAATCAGACCACCAAACAAATGGCATAACAGGCAAACCAAACCCCAGTCAGATAAAATCATGCCTAACTGATGCGCCAAAATGATGAAAACTGAACAAATTAAGAAAAACCCATCACAAGTCAATGATGCAATTTTCCACTTATGATTCCTAAACGTCCTTGAAGCCTTGTTGTAATGTAAGGTAAAAAATATTGAGCAAAAGACAGTATAGTCTCTCCCTCTATATCACTCTCTATGTAAAGTTATATGCATTAAACATATCTAAAATCTCAAGTCAATGACAATTGATTTAAATATTTGGAGCGCAGCAGATGAAAAAATCTAAAAAAATAAATGGAGATTTATTTATAAAAATTCAAAGGAGAAGATCAAAGGTGGAACAGCAGACATACAACCTTAAGAGGTGGCATACACATAGTAACAACACAGTCAATATCCCCTCCTTGGTTAAAAATAAAAATTTATAGACACAAATTTACCCAAGACTCCTTCCCAAGATTAGAAAAGTTACAATACTGAGCTCAAATTTTTCATGAAAGAGTGAAATAAAGCCCGAAGCTTATTTAACTACCCTAATAATGTAATTCTACCACTTTGGGTAAGGACGAAGAGAAAGGAAGGAAAATTGTAAGAAGCTTAGGTAAATCTCATTTTTAAAAGACTCAGCCATCTAGCTTCACTCAACACTTTTGTGAAAGTTTAGAAATAATGGTATTCTATATATTGAATTGATCAATTTACACATATATTTATATCAAACTCACTCTAATCCTAAGAAGGATTAAATCCTAATTTTCCTAATATATTTTGATATCTTCCTAATGTATTGTAATCTACATTAATACAAGATATACACAATATTCAACACTCCCCCTCAAGCTGGTGCATATAAATCATATGTACCAAGCTTGTTACAAATAAACTCAATTCGAGACTCCCTCAGAGATTTTGTGAAGATATCAGCCAGTTATTCATTAGAGCAAACATAACTAGTAGAGATACAACCAGAGATAATTTTTTCTCGAACAAAGTGACAATCTACTTCAATATGTTTAGTTCTTTCATGAAACACTGGATTGGAGGCAATGTAGAGAGCTGCTTGATTATCACACAGTAATTTCATTTGTGGGACATCTGCAAACTTTAATTCCTGAATTAATTGCTTTAACCATATAAGTTCACACGTTACAAGGGCCATAGCACGATATTCTGCCTCTGCACTTGACCTAACAACAACCTCTTGCTTCTTACTTTTCCATGAAATAAGATTTCCTCCAACAAGGACACAATAACTAGATGTGGAGGGTCTATCAGATGGAGAACCTGCCCAATCAGCATCTGAGTATCCAATGATCTGTGTATGACCCTTATTCTCATATAATAATTCTTTTCCTGGAGCTCCCTTAATATACCTCAGAATCCGTAAAACTGCATCCCAATGACTGTCACACGGAGACTGTAGGAATTGACTAACCACACTGACTGAAAAAGAAATATCAGGCCGAGTGATTGTAAGATAGTTGAGTTTACCAACAAGTCTCCGGTATCTTCCAGGATCAATAAGAGACTCCCCCTGTCCAGGTAGCAGCTTGGTATTTGGATCCATAGGTGAATTTATAGGTTTGCAGTCTATCATTCCAGTTTCTTCAAAGATATCAAGAGCATATTTTCTTTGAGAGATAACAATACCATCACTAGATTGAGCAACTTCTATTCCCAGAAAGTATTGAAGTAGTCCTAGATCCTTAGTCTGGAAATGCTTAAACAAATGCTTCTTAAGTTGTTCAATACCATTCTTGTCATTCCCCGTAATAACAATATCATCAACATAAACCACCAAATAGATGCACTGCCCCTGTAGAGTATGTCTATAAAATACTGAATGATCAGATTCACTTCGAACCATTCCAAATTCCTGAATAACTGAGCTAAAACGGCCAAACCAGGCACGAGGTGATTGTTTCAAACCATATAATGATTGACGAAGCTTACACACCAATCGAGACTCCCCTTGAGCAACAAAGCCAGGCGGTTGCTCCATATAAATTTCTTCGTCAAGAGTGTCATGGAGAAAAACATTTTTAATGTCTAGTTGATAAAGAGGCCACCGTCGTATAGCGGCCATAGAAAGGAATAGCCGAACAGAAGACATCTTGGCCACAGAAGAAAATGTTTCACCATAATCCTGACCATAGATTTGAGTATACCCTTTGGCCACTAAACGAGCCTTTAAACGATCAACACGACCATCAGGGCCAACTTTAACTGTGTAAACCTAGCGACAACCAACTGTAGAGTGTCCCGGTGGCAATGAAAAGCCTTCATTTCCTCAACCATAGCTTGCCGCCACCCAGGATGAGACAAAGCCTCATGAAGGGTGGAAGGAGTAGGCACAGAAGACAAAGTGGAAACAAAAGCATAAAAAGGTGAAGATAATCAATGATAACTCAGAAAATTGTAAATAGGATGGGGGTTGCGGGTAGATCGCATACCTTTACGAATGGCAATGGGGAATTGATCAGTAGGAGACAGGACGTCGAGACGAGGAGAAGCTAGAGCAGAAAGTGAGTCAAGCGGGGCCGCATTGTCAGGCTGGACCGCAATGTCAGTGTCATGGTTTGTAGGGATGAGAGTAGTATCTGAGGAGACATCATCCAACGAAGTGACATCAGAACCTTCATTGGGAAGAGAAGGAACATGGGAATGCACAAGGGGGAGTTCAATAGGTGACAATGGAATAAACTCATTGAGTGGACTCGTGTTTGACTTGGAATGAGAAAAGTAAAGAGAGTCTTCAAAGAACGTGACATCAACAGATACAAAATATTGATGAGTATCTGGAGAATAACATTTATACCCTTTTTGAAGACGAGAATAACCAAGGAAGATACACTTGGTAGACCTAGCAGAAAATTTATCTTGGTCAGGTGATAGGTTATGGACAAAACAAGTACACCCAAAAACTCGTGGTGGTAAAGAAAATAAAGGCTGAGTAGGGAATATAATAGAGTAAGGTACCTGATGTTGAAGGACAGAAGACGGCATCCGATTGATTAAATAACAAGCTGTGAGAATTGCATCTGCCCAAAAAGACATTGGAACATGATGATGTAATAATAGTATTCGGACAGTTTCGACTAGATGCCTATTCTTTCGTTCAACAACCCCATTCTGTTGAGGGGTATAAGGACAAGAAGACTGATGTAGGATACCTTGGCTTGTCATAAATGTAGTAAATGAGGCAGAAAAGTATTCACGTGCATTGTCACTTCGAAACATTCGAATAGACGTATGAAATTGATTTTTAATTTCAGCACAAAAAGATTCGAAGATAGAAAACAATTCTGAACGACTTTTCATTAAATAAAGTCAAGTGCATCGTGAATAATCATCAACAAAAGTAACGAAATATTTAAAACCTAAAACAGAAGGAACACGGCTAAGACCCCACACATCAGAATGTACGATTTCAAACAGGAACGCAGCCCAATTATTGACATGTTTGGGAAACGATGAACGAGAGTGTTTCCCTAACTGACACGACTCACAATTTATTAAAGACAATGAAGAAAGATCTGGGACCATTTTTTGTAACTTTGACAAGCTGGGATGACCAAGACAACTATGGAGAAGGGCAGGAGCATCACCAACAAGACAAGCTGTAGAAGCAGAAGGCAAAGTGAGATGATACAAACCCTGTGACTCACGCCCTGTGCCAATCATCCGTCCCGTCCGTCGGTCCTGTATATAAACAAAGTCATGAACAAAAGTTATGGAACAGTTCAAAGAACGGGTAAGTTTACTAACGGAAATAAGATTGAAAGGACAATGAGGTATATACAAAACAGATTCTAAGGGCAAAGATGGAAGAGGTTGAGTCCGTCCAATAGCTTTAGCAACCGTTTGGGATCCGTTTGCTAAAGTGACAGAGGATAACATAGAAGAACGAGAGTAATGAGAGAGTAAGTTAAGATTACCAGAGATGTGATCAGATGTACCTGAATCAAGAACCCATGGTCCAACAGAGGAAAACTTACTGAGGCATGCAAAAGAATTACCCTGAGGTGAGACGGAAGTTGTGGTCGAGAAAACCTGTTTAGATGCTTGGTACCTAAGATAATCTTCAAAATCAACACCAGTTAAAGTTATAGATGGCTGAGAGTGTTCTGTAGAAGATTCTAAACGAGTTTCAGAAGGATTTGCATGTACTACATTGACAGCATGCGGTGGTCGTCCATGTAATTTGTAACATTTATCTTTTGTGTGTCCCCACCTATTACAGTAAGTACATTTAGGTCTGCCTTTATTACCCCAATCTTTAAATTCAATTGTAGAGGATAGCTAGGATTGAGAAACCAAAATTGATGAGTCGGAAGCTAATGATCCGACAACCATGGTTGGAGAAGAAACTCGAAGAAGACGAGAGAACACATCATTGAGAGATGGCACTGATGGACTTGCAAGAATTTGATCTCGTACAGGCACAAGATCAGGCCCAATAGCAGCAAGAGTGAGAACCATAAAAAGTTTGTCTTGTTGTGCAAGATCTTCTTCAACAGTCTTACCGGCAGGGAACAAAGAATTGTATTCTGATTTCAGAGAGGTCATCCTTCCAATGAAATTAGACACACTTAACCCTTGTTGCTTTAGATTGACCAGATTGGATACCACTGAATACAATCTCTTAATGTCGTTTGTATACAAAAGTTTAGCTTGATTCCATATCTCAACACAGGTACGATATGCTTTAAAAATAGGATGAAGGGTTGGATCAATAGTTTGCCATAACATGCTACATAAGAGGGCATCAGTTCTGATCCACGTAGATTTATCAACATGTACATCAATGATATTGGTAGTCAAATGATTTTCAAGGCCTTGACCTAAGAACCAAAGCTCAACTGAAGCGGCCCAAGAAGTATAGTTCACGCTGCCAATCAATTTTTCACTTATAATAATTGGAGCAGAGTTAAAGTTGAAAATCGAACCTGATTACGTACTTTCAATTGACATGGTTGGCTAAAAAACACGATCAACAACAGTAGATAATCAATTAGCACTCTTGAATATGAGCAAAAGTGCACACAGGAAGTAATCAGCAACAAGAAACCACTGGATCAACAGATCTAGAATTTTTCAGTGATCGAAAAGTATATTCCGGCGTCGGAAAGAGCTAATCTTGGCAGGAATAGAAGATTGACAAGGTCTGAGAAGAACCACGGCGGTGGTGTAGCTCCACGTGCTGAGGAGAAGGAGATCGGTGAAGGTGAAGACCAGAAATGCAATCGGCGCGTGGCTGCATGTGCACCGAAGAACGACAACAAAACCTTAAGGGTTTTGCTGGCAAGAGAGAGACGAGCCGGAGGGAGCAAACGGATCTCAAATCTGACTCCTAGCTCTGATGGTGTAACAACAACCGAATAGGTGATCGGCGCATGGAGGCACGTGCGACGACTAATAGTGACCAGACGTTAGGGCTTTTGCCGGCGAGAGGAAGACAAATCGATAGGTGGAAGCGGTTCTGTGATCGAACACCTGGAACGAACTTCGTCGGAAAAAGCTAGGGTTTGTCACCGAAAAAATTAAGAAAATTAGGGTTTATGAAAAAATTAAGGTTGGTGGCTCTGATACCATGTGAAAGTTTAGAAATAATGGTTTTCTATATATTGAATTGATCAATTTACACATATTTATATCAAACTCACTCTAATCCTAAGAAGGAATAAATCCTAATTTTCCTAATATATTTTGATATCTTCCTAATGTATTGTAATCTACATTAATACAAGATATAAACAATATTCAACAACTTTCAATGAACCTCTACTGAAGGTTAACAACAATTAAACACCTATTCATGAGCCTTCAATAAAGAAAAAAGAAAGAATTATCAATCATAGAAATCAGCAAATCTAGGGTAAGACAAAGAACTAAGAATCAAACGGAGCACCCATCTAAAGTAGCTTGATAAAGAAATTTAAAATGGAACTAAAATTTTATTCTCTTTCCTCAAATTACCTTTTGGAAAACTGGAATTTCGATAGGGTTACTCCAAAACAGAAACTTAAAGAATAATTTTCCTCTAGTTCTCAGATTAAGAGTAGGTTGAAACTCTATGCATGGGAACTAGAAGCATTCAAATAGTGAAGTAGGAAGACAGTGCCATGTCAATAGAAAAGCTATGGTTTCATCTCCTTAGTCTAAGAATAAGTGTATCTGATAGATAAATGACTAGTAGTTCTTTCATTAAATAGTTTTATCAACTACTAATCACATGGGTATTATTTCATTTGAATGGGCTATGGATAGAGACCTTTAGGTTTTATTGTTGTCTATGATAAGTTATAGAACAATAATGTTATTAGGAACATATTAATGGTACCAATCCTATTTTGTAGGAATCCTAGTGGGACATAAGCCTATATTAATATCAATATGTTCTCAATCTTCTCAAAGTTGATTAACAGAACAAAGAAGCAAGATATCTTTTGCATCATTATTATTATTATTATTTTTTTAATATTACAAATTACAAGTTTGGGAGAGTCATCTCAGTTTCATATTCCTCTTCCTCTGTTCCTTATTATAATTCTTTATCTCTTTTATTTATTCAATTATTTGCAACAAACAACAACTTATGTACTCAACCAAATTTGATTACCAACTCTTTTCATTAACCCCCTTGCTTCTAGTATCAAACCCTAAGCATTAAAAGCTACAGCAACCTTGTCTCATGTTTCTTTCTTACTTGCAACATGAACCATCCCAATCAATTAATGTTTGCAAACCCAATTTGTCGATCTATTTAACTAGCATTTCCCACTAACAAACCCTGTTTCACTCTTAGTTCTAACCCTCAGGGTTCTATGAGGCTAGGGGACACTTGTCCTCATTCTACAGGATAGATTTTATTAAATAAGAGTAGTTAGATTAGCAAATGGAAGGGAATAAAAATAATGGGTTTTTTTGGGCAGCCATAGGATTGATTATGGGAGGTCCCCGACGCCTTGAATGGCCAGAAATGGGAGGCCTCCAACTCCTTGAACTGACAAGTTTATCGTTTGTAAGCCCTTCTATAAATAAAAATAGTGGTTATTTTTACTGATATTGTGTTTATTTTCTGTTTTAGATGAATAATGGGCTGAAACCTACCAAATGGTATCAATGCCATGAAATCCAACAAGAGGAGACAAATCGACATCCAAAAATGGTGGAGAAATCAACGAGTTGCTAAAAAATTGAAAGAATCTAAAACAACTCCAAAAAGATAGAAAGCAATGGCAGCATCACAGCTGGCGCACAGATTGACTAGGGAGGATAGTGGATTGACAAGATGGAAGTACAAAAGTCATTGATAGAAGGTTGCTGGAAAGTTGAAATGATGCGACTAGAGGTGAGATTGAAAACAGAAAGAGGATGGAGGAAAAAACCGGCACTGGGAACGCGAAAGGACACAGTGGCGACAACTAGAAAAGCAGAAAATCACCAAAAATGGAGGAACTAGTCGGATGTGAAAGATGAAGCGAAGAGGGAAAAAAACTATAAAAGAACTGTAGATGAAGAGTTATAAAAAGAAAAAAGAAAAAGAAAAGAAAAAAAGATGTGATGTGTGAGACAACTAGCATAGGAAAATGAAAAAACGGGGAAATTTGTTAGAAAAAAGTTAAAAAGAGAGGGAAAAAAACGGAAAAGTAAAAAAAAAAAAAAAACACAGAAAAAGGATTATGGACAGTAGCGGAGGAAGGGATGAGAAAAACAAAAGAAATGAAGAAAAAAGATTATATTGAAAAATCCAAAAAAATGAAAAAAGAGAAAAATTAATTAAAAAAATCTATTCAAGGGGAGTGTAATGTTAGGATAGGGGGCACTTCTCCTCATTCAATAGGATAGATTTTATTATAAAAAGAGCAGTTAGATTATCAAATGGGAAGGGAATAAAAATATCAACACCTTCAACGGTCGGAAATGAGAGACTCTGACTCTTTAAATTGACAAGTTTATCATTTGTAATCCGTTCTATAAATAAAATAGTCGTTATTTTTACTGTTTTTGTGTTTATTTCTTATTTTAGATACATAATGGGTTGAAACCTAACAAATGGTATTAGAGTCGTGAAAGCCGACAAAGGGAGACAGATCAACACCAAAAAATGGTGAGAAATCAAAGAGTCACTAATGAAAGAATTTGAAATGGCACCAAAAAGATAGAAAGGCAAGGTGGCATGACAACTGGAGCATAGATCGGCGAGGGAGGATAGTGGACTGGCCAGATGGAAGTCCAAACACAATAGAAGCTCATTGGAAAGTTGAAATGATGCAACTAGAGGTGAGATTGTGATCTGAATTGAAACCCTTAATCTCTCTTCAATGGTGAACAAATAGCATTCAAATGATAGTCCAAAAATCCAGCAACAAACAAGCTCCTGAACCATGCAATATCAAGCAAATTTCCTACCCAAAACTAACATTAATGCAACTCCAATCTATCATCACTTCAATCAATCTTCAAAACCATCAAACATGAACTAAAATTAGCAAGAAACAAGCCTCAACCATAAAGGAAATTCTCCACCAACTTGAGGGTGATCCAAGCATAAAGATTTCTTGTACATAAGCTTAAAGGAAGGCTCCACCCACTTAATACAAGAATCACCAACTTGAATCTCCACCACCAACTTCCTTCTTGCAATGGAAATTGGATAAAGGATTGATACTTGGTTCCCAAGAACACTAAGTTCTAAGAACTCAAGAGAGAAAAGCAAAAGCTTTTAAAATTTCATTAAATCATCAAAAAGTCCTTACAATGGTTTGAGTTGCCTTTATATAGGAATGATACAAACCATGGTTAAAATCTAGCTAACCCTAGTTAACTTAAACACAACTTAAATTGAATAAAAGAAAACACAAAAGAGACAAATTACATAAGTTCCCTAAATCTAATTACAGTTAAAACTAAAGAAAGAAATACATGTTTAAACATAAGCCCTTGGTTAGTTGGGCTTGACTTCTCCTTTTGTCTTTGAACTTGTTGTGTAGCCATTTTATGATTTTGGACTTCTTGGAGGGCCACGAATGAAGGTTAGAATGCATAAGCTTCATAAAGTCGCATTGCTTGAATTTGATCTCGTTCATCTTGCCTTTATAATGTGTGTGAAAATTACTCTTAGTAAGCTCACATGGGTGGTTGTTTTGGACCATGGAATTCTTTCTCTGAATTTCCTCTACTCTTAGATGTTTCTCATGATCATGAAAAAGTGTTGGTGGAGTGAAATTCATATCAGATTGATGATGAAAAATGAGGCTGGAAGACAAAACCAGCATCGGGAAGGGGAAAGGACACAACGGCGATGACTAGAGAAAAAGAAAATCACCAGAAATAGAGGCGTTGGCCAAATGTGGATGATGAAGCAAAGAGGAAAAAACCCGTAAAAGAACTATAGACTAAAAGTTTAAAAAAAAAAAAAAGAGAAAAAAAAAAGTGTGGAACACGTAGTATAGGAAAACAAAAAAAGGGGGAAATTTGTTGGAAAAAAGGGAGAGTGTTGAACAACTGAAAAAAAAGAGAAAAAAAAGAGAAAAAAAGTTAAAAAAAAGGAAAAAAGAATAAGTGTTATGGATAGCATCGGAGGAAGGGATGATAAAAACAAAAAGAAAAAGAAGTATTATATTAAAAAAATCCAAAAAATTGAAAAAGAAAAAAACTAATTAAAAAATCTATACATGAAAAATAATATGCTCACCTTGAACACAAGGTGGTTTTCAAGGGTTGATTAATGTTAGGATAGGTTATTCTTATCCTATAGGGTAGATTTCATTATAAAAAGAGTAGTTAGATTATCAAATGGGAAGGGAATACAAATATTAGGTGTTTTTGGGCAGCCATAGGATTGATCCGATGCCTCAAATCGCAGAAATGGGAGGCCTCTAACTTCTTGAACTGTCTGGTTTATCGTTTGTAATCCCTTCTATAAATAAAATAGTTGTTATTTTTACTGTTTTTGTGTTTGTTTTCTATTTTAGATGAATAATAGGTCGGAATCCTAACAGGTCCATAAATAGTTAATCACTAAAAAAACATTTAAGTTACCTAGCTTTCACCTTTATGCAATTTTACAAAAACGACGAATGCCCTCGCAAAACAACACGCCAATTACAACAATCCAAAACGATTTCCTTCCATACAAAAGCCCTAATTCTGTTTAATTTCCTAGAACAGACCACCTAAAATGTAGAAAAACAGAAAATACTCTGTAGAAGCTATTAACTAGATAGAAGTGAAAGAACTAGCACAAATGAAAGAACAAAAATACAGCAAGCAGTTCCACATGAATACAACAGATAGAAGTGATCATGCCAATATGCTACTTAACGATTTTAGGGGGCCAACCAACTAACATAGTTACTCAGACAGAACCAGCAAATCACCTAAAAGTAAAATAGACCACCGAGGAAGTGGAAAAAACAGAAACTACTCTGTTGAAGTTACTAACTAGATCACGAAAAGTCTACAAGATTTGTTCTCAAATGAATAAGAATTTATTAAGATTTTTGAATTACAGAAACAATCAAGGTGATTTTATTGATAATTTCATCAATGAATTTGTGTTTTTAAATTTAGGAAAATAGAAAAATGTGTTCATGGCCAATTCTTAAAAAACTGTCATTTAAAAAAATAATTATCCAATAAAACTATTTTCTAGCTTCTGTAAAGGAAATGGTAAATCAGTACTTTTGTGTTATTTGATTTTGATTTTTCAAATTTTAAACAATATTGATATGGCATCATAATAATTAGATCTGTTGAGAATCAAGTTAAAATATGTTAGATTAGGAAAGTTAGGATTGTATAATTTTATTTCTTTATTTTTTTTCTCCTTACTGTACTATATATAAATTGTATCAGTATATTCATAAATAATAAGATATTATAATTTTCACATGGTATCAGAGCCTCCTCTGAAACCTAATTCCTTTTTTTTTTCCGGCGTGCGCACTGTTCCGGCAAGTTCAGAGTGTCCCTTTCCGGTTGTCAAAACGATCATCTGACAACCCGGCGAAATCCTCTTCTCATCGTCGGCCAGCTCCTGAAATCTGGTCCGCCGTTGGCATCTCACACGCCACCTCTGCGTCTGGGCTGTTTTCTCCGATCTCGTCTCTCCGGCGAGCGTGAGTACTCACCGCCGGCTTCGTTCCATTCAGAACAGAACGGTGAGTTTTCCCTTGCAGCTCCGTCCACGTCTAATCACCAGAAGTCTGTCTCCGGCGACCGGAAAAGCTGATTTTCCCTTTTTTTTTCCGCTGTTCCGTCTCAGAAGGTGCCGATCTAAAGGTTCTTCGCTGTTCCGTCTCAGAAGGTGCCGATCTAACAACTTCTGGCTTCCTAAAGGTTCTCACCAGAGTTGGTATTGCTTTCTCCGGTTACTGTGCTCTTCCTGACTGCCTTCAACGGATCTCTGGGCTTTCTATAAGTGTTGTTTGATTATCTTTTCTCTGTCATTGTCTTTCGACTGGTTATTGGTATTCATAATCAAACTCTAATCATCAAGAATGGCTGGCAAATTTGTGACTCTCATTGGGGCTGATTACGAAGAATATCTACAATATCAGGCAAGCAAGCAGTCATCTCAATCTACTGTTGCTTCAGTCACACAATCTAGTAATTCAACCGTTTGTCTGTCTCAATTCTCCAGTCTCGGGCCTTGGGTTCTTGATTCCGGTGCTTCTAACCATCTCTCTGGTAATTATAATTTATTGTCCAATTTTTCACATTTGAACGCTCCACATTCGGTCACTTTAGCCAATGGTACAAAAGTCATGGCTAAAGCTGTAGGTAATGCTCACCTTCTCGATTCTTTACCTTTAAAATCTGTTCTTTACCTTTAAAATATGTTCTTTACCTTCCTCATTGTCCATATAATCTCGTGTCTATTAGTCAACTTACACGAACCTTAAATTGTTCTGTCACTTTTACTAGTGATTCTGTTTTTATACAGGACCGTGGTTCGGGAAAGACGATTGGCGAAGGACGTGAGTCACAAGAACTATACAAACTCTATTTGCCTTCATCTTCTATTGCCTGCACAGTCACTGAATCTCCAAATCTCCTCCACAATCGTTTGGGGCATCCTAGTTTGTCTAAGCTTCAGAAGATGGTCCCTAGTTTATCCAGTTTATCTCATTTCGAGTGTGAGTCATGTCAACTTGGAAAACAGTCTCGTCATTCTTTCCCAAGGCGTGTCAATAATCGGGCCTCCTCTCCATTTGAGTTAGTACATTCTGATGTGTGGGGTCCTTGTCGAGTCAAATCTCTTTTAAATTTTCAATATTTTGTGACATTTATAGACGATTATTCACGGTGCACATGGGTGTTTCTAATGAAACATCGTTCTGAATTATTTTCTATCTTTAAATCATTTTGTGCTGAGGTCAAAACACAATTTAATACCTCTATTCGTACATTACGCAGTGATAATGCCCGTGAATATTTTTCAACTCCTTTCACTACTTTTATGTCTTCTCAAGGCATTCTTCATCAATCTTCTTGTGCTTACACCCCACAACAAAATGGGGTTGCTGAGCGCAAAAACAGGCATCTTATTGAAACTGCTCGTACATTACTATTACATTCACATGCTCCATTTCATTTCTGGGCTGATGCAGTCTTTACTGCATGCTATTTAATTAATAGGATGCCCTCATCAGTGTTACAAAATGAGATTCCTCATTCCATTTTGTTCCCCACTCGTCCGTTGTATTCTCTTCCTCCTCGTGTCTTCGGTTGCACCTGTTTTGTCCATAACCTTTCTCCAGGTAATGACAAATTGTCTGCACGTTCTATCAAGTGTATTTTCCTTGGTTATTCTCGTCTCCAGAAGGGTTATAAGTGTTATTCTCCTATAACTCGTCAATGTTTTATTTCTGCTGATGTTACCTTTTTCGAGTCTTCCCCTTATTTTTCCTCTTCTAACTCTCCATCTCCTATCACTGATATACTTCCGTTGCCTACCTACACTCCTCTTCTTGAACTACCTATTGAGTCGGGACCTCTTTCAGAGCCTTCACCAAATACTTCTGAACCTTTACAGGTCTTTGATTCTTCACAATCTTCCTCTCCTGCAGGTACTACTATTACTCCTGATTTGACGGATCCTTCTGACTCCCCTCTTGCCATTGAGTCTTCACCGGTCACGGCCCTACCTCCTGCTGATCAGTTTCCTATTGCTATTAGTAAAGCTGTAAGGTCTTCTCGTAATCCTAATCCTATTTATAATTTTCTTAGTTATCATCGTTTGTCCTCACCATATTATGCATTCGTCTCTTTCTTATCCTCTATTTCAATTCCTAAATCTATTAGTGAGGCTCTCTCTAGTCCAGGTTGGCGACAGGCAATGTTAGATGAGATGACGGCCTTGCATAATAATGGTACTTGGGAGTTGGTTCAATTACCCCCGGGTCATTCCACTGTTGGCTGTCGGTGGGTTTATACAGTTAAGACTGGTCCTGATGGTAAAGTTGATCGTCTTAAGGCACGACTAGTTGCTAAAGGTTATACACAGGTTTATGGTTTGGACTATGGTGACACGTTTTCTCCAGTGGCCAAAATGTCTTCCGTTCGGTTATTTTTATCTATGGCTGCTATCCGACATTGGCCCCTGTTTCAATTGGATATTAAAAATGTCTTTCTTCATGGTGAACTTCAAGAGGAGATTTATATGGAGCAACCTCCTGGATTTGTTGCTCAGGGGGAGTCTGGCTTGGTCTGTAAACTCCGTCGTTCACTGTATGGTCTTAAGCAATCTCCGCGTGCCTGGTTTGGACGGTTTAGCAAAGTTATTCAGAAATTTGGTATGACTCGATGTGAGTCAGATCATTCTGTATTTTACAGGCATACATCAAAAGGAGAGTGTATTTACTTGGTTGTCTATGTTGATGACATTGTTATCACGGGTGATGATCAAGAAGGCATTCATCAGTTAAAGCAACATTTATTTGACCATTTTCAGACTAAAGATTTGGGACCACTTAGATACTTTCTTGGGATAGAAGTTGCTCAATCTAAATCTGGTATAATTATCTCTCAAAGAAAGTATGCTTTAGATATTTTGGAAGAGACAGGGATGTTAGATTGTAAACCTGTTGACTCTCCTATGGATCCTAATACTAGACTTGTACCAGGACAGGGGGAGCCACTTGCAGATCCTGGTAGATATAGGAGGTTAGTAGGCAAACTGAACTATCTTACTATCACTCGACCAGATATCTCTTTTTCTGTCAGTGTAGTTAGTCAGTTCCTACAATCTCCATGTGATTCGCATTGGGATGCAGTTGTTCGAATCCTAAGGTATATCAAAGGAGCACCAGGCAAAGAATTATTGTATGAAGACAAGGGACATACTCAAGTGATTGGATACTCTGATGCAGATTGGGCTGGGTCCCCATCAGATAGGCGTTCAACTTCAGGGTATTGTATTCTTATCGGTGGCAATCTGATTTCATGGAAAAGCAAAAAGCAAGATGTAGTTGCTAGGTCCAGTGCAGAAGCAGAATATCGCGCTATGGCATTGGCTACATGTGAGCTTGTTTGGTTAAAATAATTGATTCATGAGTTGAAGTTTACAACGATATCAAAGATGAGGCTTCTTTGTGACAATCAGGCAGCACTTCATATTGCTTCTAATCCAGTGTTTCATGAAAGGACTAAACATATAGAGATTGATTGTCACTTCATTCGAGAAAAGATCTTATCTGGGTGTATAACGACTAGTCATGTTAGCTCCAACGATCAACTTGCAGACATTCTGACCAAATCACTTAGAGGTTCACGCATTGAATTTATTTGTAACAAGCTTGGTGCATATGATTTGTATGCTCCAACTTGAGGGGGAGTGTTGAGAATCAAGTTAAAATATGTTAGATTAGGAAAGTTAGGATTGTATAATTTTATTTCTTTATTTTTTTTCTCCTTACTGTACTATATATAAATTGTATCAGTATATTCATAAATAATAAGATATTATAATTTTCACAAGATCAAACACATTTTCTTCTACTTTCAAAAACCTCTACCAAAGACACCATTAAGTTTGATTTTCTGAATAATACTTTCCAGAAAAAAATATATCAAATCAAATCTTAATCTTGAAAATAAAAAGAAGAAAATTAAATCTCTGTTTTCATTTTTCAAATTCATTTTCCAAAACCAAATTTGAAAAATTATGTTGAAAAAGCCCTTAATTTCAATATCTAATAAAATCACCACCAACAAATTCAAATTGTCAGCTCAATATCACCGTATATATGCCCCATTACAAGCACTTATTTTATCTAAGATAGCAAAAGGGTATCACTCATCCATCATTGCACCATATTAGCTCTGCACACTTTCTCTAAATGATCAACAAGTTATTGGAGCTTGAACCTCAATAGTAGTATCTATTTCTGAAAGAAAAAACTTGCTGCACACTTACTTATATGCTATTCACTTATTCACTGTCATGCTTCAAATGACATTCAAATGATGAAATCCGATTCTCTGAAATTAATCAGGGTATAATTTTACCACAAAAATTGTACCCAAAAACGACCCATATATTTGCAGCCGGGAAAAGAATTAATGCACTCTAAATAGTTCCAACCAATTGCCCAAGATATAGCATTGGAGATTTCAAGCTCTGTTGTCTGGTTTCTTATATAAAAGCTCTGGTTTGGTCCATTAGAACACAATCCCAGCAGAGCCACATAAAGTCTGAAATGCCAAACTATCAAGCAATGGCACCTCAGTCACTATATTGAGTTATTTCCAAGGTCTACGAAATTAGACACTAAGGTCTGTCCAGCTATGCAATGTGGTGTAGGATTTAATGGGTAGGTACCCACATATGTTAGATCTAGTTATACAACTATATAGGACCTCTGCTACTTTTACTGGTTTTAAATGTTTCCATTTCCATATTTTGGGTAGCATTCAGGGTTTCCTAATGCAGAGCCTGGCCCCTACATACGTATAGGACCTTATTATCTTTCAAAACTAGGTTTCCTATGATAAGAGTATGGAATACAAAATTTAACTTCTCTCCTATGTTGTTCTTCAATTTCTTCCAATTCCCCATCTTCTCCTCCCTTCTATCTCTGTAAATCTTTTTATTTCTGAACTCCACCAAGCAACTCGTTGGTGTTTTCTGTTGCCACTAGGATAGATCACTAACTTGTAATTTGCTGGCTGACAAAAATCATGATTCTAGTCAACACATTAGTAGGACCACCTTTCAACATAAACCAAATTTCATTCAACGAGATTCTTTCTCACAAGAAGATCCCAGATGAAAATTTATTCAGCCAAACAACGTATTAAAAGTATACAATTATTGAAACTCAAAAACTGAGACTACTTTCAAAGAATTAATCAGATTAGTTATTAACTTCTTTAACTACATTTATTCTCAACTAGCTACTAGCTAATTTTGAATCACATAGAGAACACATATCAAAACTTAAAGAGGCCAGTACAACAAACCAAGTCTAAAACAATCAATAAAACATGCCACTAATAACAAAACAATCAAATGACAATGAAAAAAGGAAATCAAAATTCCAGGCAAAAGAAGATAACCTAAAACAAAAATTGGTTTTCTATAAGGACATGTTAATAAATACTGTATATGAAGTAATCAGATTTTGAGGACTTATAAAAAAAATTAATCAAGAGCATGAAGCTTTTGCGATAAATAAAAAATCAAACATTGCATAATCACAACAAAAGCTAATTAAGAAAGAAAATCAGTTGCTTGATTAAAAAAGCTGGAATCGAAAAAGAAAGAAAATTAGGGTCAATTAATAGATCCCACCTCCCAATATGAAAATTAGATAACATATTTGAAACCAGAAGGGGAATGTCTAATAAGCAAAGCAACTACTTGATGGGAAAAAAACAACAGAATGATTCTTCAAACTGTGAACCGCATGCTGAAAAGGCTATTGCATTTTAATACTTGGCATGCTGAAAAAACAATGATTAAATGGACAAAAACTAAAAGAATTCAGAGTTTTCATCATTCTTTGAGGTAATAACACTAGGTGCCCCTGAAACGATGGATACAGATGAGAATTTTTGGTTTACATTAGTCAACCTTCATCCAATTATCAACTCCTCCCTACATTAGCACCTTCCTTCATTCTCAAAACACCCTTACGTTATGCATTCAAACATATAGAAGATACTGATCGACACTTACTTAACAGAATCCTAATTTGACCATAAACTATAAAAACTAGTCATTCCAATTACTAAAAGATCAATCAAAGGTGTTCACACAATTGAATTACAAGCGACGAAGATGAGCATAAATACTAGTAAATCGAAGTAAGAATGAGTTAAAAATTAAAAAAAAAATCAAGATTGAGTCAAAAGAGAGAATTTAGGGTTAAAAGAAGAAAGAATATACCTTCCATTATAAAGAGAGTGTTGTACTCAAGGTCTCGGATCTTCTTCCTCCCTTTGAGATGCTGATGATTAATTGCTTATATATAAATTAAATATTATATGAATATAAATGTTTCTCTATATCTCCGCCGTCCCCGTTCGCTGCCCAATGGAATTAACTCGAATTTTATTTTTTATGACAGGACCGTAGGAATAAATAATTAATGAATTTTAATTTATGTTCAACTCGCAAGTCGTGTGTCGTCGCATTTGTCGTTATTACTAAACTTCCACATCTTCCTCCTTTCCTTAGTCAAATCAAAACAAAACCAGACAGAAATTTTTAACTTAATTTCTAATTTTAATTTTTTATACTAATTTTCAGTTATAAATTGAATACAATATCCATTTGATTGTAAAAATTTTAAGTGAAAAATATTGTTCCTATATAAAATATATGTTTACTTATTTGTTTATTCATATATATATTTATTACCTAATAAGTTGGACAACTTTATATATTATATTGGGAAATCATGGAAGGAAAACTGCGAGATCCCCTTTTATAGGGCCAATTTTTTATACTATAGGAAAAAAAAAAAACCGGTTTTTATTAATTTTAAAGATATTTAAGAATTTTACAAAATTATTAATTGCTTAAAACATTGAATGTAGACAAATGTAGTCGACAAATTACTTTATTCAAGGCTAAAGGACATATTTCATCTACAGTTTTATTTAAGGGCAAATTTCTATATTTTAATTTTTAAGAATTCAAATACTTATTTGTTAACTAAAGTTAATGATTAAATTTCATAATCAACAATTAAATTTTGATAGTCAAAAGGGTATTTTAGTCATTTGGTTAATAAAAATTTATAAAATAATAAAAATAATTCTTTTATAAATATAAAATTTTAAGAAATATAAAAAAATTAAAAATATATTAAAATTTTAAAAATATTAAAAAATTAAAAGCAACCACCGTCGTAATAGAACCAAGTAGTCGAAAATGAATACTTGTTGAAAATAATTAAAAATAGTTGGTTTTGGTCCCACCTATGTTTCCAACCATGATTACTAACAGAGATAGTCAGGTTTGGTCATCTTCATCAAAATAGAAGGTGTTTAGATCTAGTCGTTTTCCGTAATTAAGGGGGCTTGGAACCAAGTGGTCATTTTTGACCACTTGGTTCAATTATTGACGGCTATAGTTGTCGGTGACACTATTAACAATAGTGATTGTCTTTTTTATTTTTTAAAATTTAAATATTTTTTAAAATTTTATAATATTTTTTAAATATTTTTTAAATTTTTGATATATTTATATTTAAATTTTATTTTACAATTTTATTATAAATTTTTATTTTTTAATAAGGGTATTTTAGTAGTTTTATAAAATTTTTAGGAAAACTGAATGAAAAATAATCAAAAGGTGGGTGTTTGGGTTTTTAAAAGTTAAAGAGTGAGAATTTGATTTGAGTGAAACCTTGGGTTGGAATAAGTACTTTGGCCATTATTCAAAGAAATCTATAGTGTATTATTTTACTTTATTAGAGTAAATAGAGAGGAAAGAGACAATATGTTTTAAGGGAATTAATTAAATTAACCTTTTATAAGAGTTGTATACAAAATTAATCTCCGGAAATTTTGTTTGGTTAGACCTTATAATCGTTATAATGGAGTAGGAGCAAACAAAGATCTCATTCAAAAGAAGAGAATTTTAAGTAAAGATCATTCACTGTCAAGGATTTTTTACTAATTTGAGTGTAAAGGTTAATGTGAAGTATATATTACTTTTATTTTAGAGATTTTTTTTGTTTGTTAGAATCTTTATGGTATAAGTTGAGATTTTTTTCGTTCAGATATAGATTTGTTGGATTTATTGATGAATATTGTTTTCTTATCTAGTGAAAATTAATATATTATTGGCAAAAAAATAATTTAAGAAGGATGATGGTATGTGTGTGTGTGTTTTTTTTTTAATGAAAAATTTCATATAAAAATGCAAAAAAAATCTTGTCAATAAGAATGATTTGATCTCAAAAAGCTTCGCAATGTTGGTCATTATAATATTATATCTTAGGTTAAGAAAATAAGTTTAGGCCCAATCTTAAATCTATTGTTCCAAAGGCAGACAGCAGTGTTTAAATCCACATATAAAATCATCTTTAATACAATTTGGAAATGAAAAATAGGTATACTTTAGCAAATTTCCAATATAAACTCTTAATGGACTTCATATGCCTTTGTGTTAACAACAATATCCATGATTTGCACTAAGAACTATGTTAGCAATAATAGCTATTATAATAGTGTGGCAATTTGAAATAACAAGTAACTCAACCACATCAACAATGCAATCCCTTTATTGTTCATGAACCAAGTCTGGAACTTTGTTTCCGCCTTCCCTCCCATTCCAAAAGCCAAAAAATAAATTTAATTGTACTTATCCTTTCTTACGACGATAAAAAGCACTTTGAGATACTTTGCCCTTTAGAAATATATTGGGTACACCAATGGCAAAACAAATATAATATTGAAACACTTTTGATGCGTTAAAAGTTTAAACTCTAACTTCCTAGTAAGTGTACTAGTTCAAATTAATACGGGAAGTATTCAAGGTGTCGTATCCACAGGATCGCGTAAGCAAGTACCAAGACGACACCACTCCTAATTTTATCTAAACTATCGAATAGGAATAAAAAATAAATGTAAAAACTGAAACCAATCTAAAATCAAGTAATTAATAAGCACGCTTAGGTAAATTGAATAACAATATGTGAGATGATGCTAAGATTTTGGGTTCACTAATTCACTACAATGTAGGTTTTTCGTATGCGTATATATCTTATGTCACTCATGTGACAACGAAATTTCCTAAATTGATCAACATTCTTTTTTAAGCAATATTAATCCTATTTAACAAACCAATAACCTAAAGATCTCTATCTAGGTTAAATTAGATGAAAATGCATTAAGTTCTATGGAATCCATTAGTTTTCAACACAAGCCTATTGTGCCTATGACTATTGCATGTATTATCAAATATATCTCTATATTTAATTAATCCACGGTTCGTATTCTAGCTACTTTTATGCAATATCACCTCTCAATCTCAATCACACAACAAAAATCCTATAAATAAATGGTCAAGTTTTCAATAGGCATTAAGTTCAGAATGCAAACTCAGAAGAAATAATATGTTCGTAAATTATAATCGAAAAACCCTACATGTTCATGAATTAGCTAGTCCTAATCTTAGCAAAAATTATTTAGTTTATCATTAAACACAAATAAGCAATGAGATTCAAACAAAACATAAGTATAATAGAGAAATAAGAACAAAACCAGATGAAGTATTGAATCTCTTATTGAAGCTGATGAAAAATTTTCTCACAATTGCAATCTGAAAAGCTTTTGATTGAATCTTCCAAAAAAAATATTGAATATATAGTAAGTGTGTGAAAAATCTCTCAAAAACTCTCCTAGGACGGCTCTCCTCCTTTCTAAAATTACAATGTAATATATATACTTAAGGTTAGGGAAGAATTTCACTCCTAGTGAAATTCTACAAAACATTACCCATGCCATGGCCTCATGCTACGACATGAAGATTCTGGATTGCATGTTGCGGCCTAATGCTGCGGCATGCAGCTTCTAAAATTTTTATGCGCCTCCTGCACTACCTTATGCTGCGGCATGTAGCTTATGGAATCTGAAATTTTGGTCTTGATAAAAGTTGTAGCCCTGGATGTCTAGTTTCTTTTGAATTTTGAATCACCTCATTTGGACTTCATAACATCAAGTTATGACTATTTTAGTGCTCCATGGTCAAACACAGAGTTTTATCAAAAAGACCTGAATTTGTGGCAACAGTTGAGGGCCCAAACAAACTCAAATTTTTTCCCATAATATCTTTTTGAAAAGCTTAAGATGTCCACTATAACTTTAGTGAAGATTAGTCTTTCATTACATAACTCAAACATATTGAAAA
>JAJEJH010000387.1:169916-195197 GCA_026122585.1 Anacardium occidentale | reverse complement strand
GCAATGTTGGTCATTATAATATTATATCTTAGGTTAAGAAAATAAGTTTAGGCCCAATCTTAAATCTATTGTTCCAAAGGCAGACAGCAGTGTTTAAATCCACATATAAAATCATCTTTAATACAATTTGGAAATGAAAAATAGGTATACTTTAGCAAATTTCCAATATAAACTCTTAATGGACTTCATATGCCTTTGTGTTAACAACAATATCCATGATTTGCACTAAGAACTATGTTAGCAATAATAGCTATTATAATAGTGTGGCAATTTGAAATAACAAGTAACTCAACCACATCAACAATGCAATCCCTTTTTTGTTCATTAACCAAGTCTAGAACTTTGTTTCTGCCTTCCCTCCCACTCCAAAAGCCAAAAAATAAATTTAATTGTACTTATCCTTTCCTACTACGATAAAAAGCACTTTGAGATACTTTGCCCTTTAGAAATATATTGGGTACACCAATGGCAAAACAAATATAATATTGAAACACTCTTGATGCGTTAAAAGTTTAAACTCTAACTTCCTAGCAAGTGTACTAGTTCAAATTAATACGGGAAGTATTCAAGATGTCGTATCCACAGGATCGCGTAAACAAGTACCAAGACGACACCGCTCCTAATTTTATCTAAACTATCGAATACGAATAAAAAATAAATGTAAAAACTGAAACCAATCTAAAATCAAGTAATTAATAAGCACGCTTAGGTAAATTGAATAATAATATGTGAGATGATGCTAAGATTTTAGGTTCACTAATTCACTACAATGTAGATTTTTCGTATGCGTATATATCTTATGTCATTCATGTGACAACAAAATTCCTTAAATTGATCAACATTCTTTCTTAAGCAATATTAATCCTCTTTAACAAACCAATAACCTAAATATCTCTATCTAGGTTAAATTACATGAAAATGCATTAAGTTCTATGGAATCCATTAGCTTTCAGCACAAGTCTATTGTGTCTATGACTATTGCATGTATTATCAAATATATCTCTATATTTAATTAATCCACGGTTCGTATTCTAGCTACTTTTATGCAATATCATCTCTCAATCTCAATCACACAATAGAAATCCTATTAAAAAATGGTCAAGTTTTCAATAGGCATTAAGTTCAAAATGCAAACTCATAAGAAATAATATGTTCGTAAATTATAATCGAAAAACCCTACATGTTCATGAATTAGCTAGCCCTAATCTTAGCAAAAATTATTTAGTTCATCATTAAATACAAATAAGCAATGAGATTCAAACAAAACATAAGCATAATAGAGAAATAAGAACAAAACCAGATGAAGTATTGAGTCTCTTATTGAAGCTGATGAAAAATTTTCTCACAATTGCAATCCGAAAAGCTTTTGATTAAATCTTCCAAAAAAAATATTGAATATATGAAAAGTGTGTGAAAAATCTCTCAAAAACTCTCCTAGGACGGCTCTCCTCCTTTCTAAAATTACAATGTAATATATATACTTAAGGTTAGGGAAGAATTTCACTCCTAGTGAAATTCTACAAAACATTGCCCATGCCATGGCCTCATGCTATGACATGAAGATTTTGGATTCCATGTTGCGGCCTAATGCTGCGGCATGCAGCTTCTAAAATTTTTATGCGCCTTCTGCACTACCTTATGCTGCGACATGTAGCTTATGGAATCCGAAATTTTGGTCTTGATAAAAGTTGTAGCCCTGGATGTCTAGTTTCTTTTGAATTTTGAATCACCTCATTTGGACTTGATAATATCAAGTTATGACCATTTTGGTGCTCCATGGTCAGACACAGAATTTCATCAAAAAGACCTGAATTTGCGGCAACAGTTGAGGGCCCAAACAAACTCAAATTTTTCCCTATAATATCTTTTTGAAAAGCTTAAGATGTCTACTATAACTTTAGTGAAGATTAGTCTTTCATTACTGTAGGACCCGCCGCCACGAGTACCCCTGCTATTGAATAATACTGGGGAGCTTTTATTAATAATCAGAAAATACGGGTACCCGCGACGGGAATCCTACGAAAATAAAACTAGAACTGCAACTGCGATACATTCTGAGTACACATGCAGAAGCTGAAATACATATATTGAAATATACATGCTGTTCTGTACAATGGGTCCAATGGCCTTTATCATATATACATATTGTTCAATACACTATTTTCACGTCTGAATACATAAAGCATTTACAATATGACCACAAAGGTCCAAAACTGAAAAGTACAAACTCAAACGGTGGTGTGGGCCCTGTCCTACAAGCCTCGATCCACCCGCTCCTCAGAAACATCACGAACACCTGAAAAGGATGGAAGAAGGAGAGGGATGAGTGATAAAGATCACCCAGTAAGCGCTCCTTACTTCCCTCAACTCAAGCAAGCAAAATACAATATCATACATACCTAGCTTTGGCCCTATTCATACATCTATGCGCTTGCTGGAATCTGAAACTAATTATCTGAATCTCATTCATTTACTGATCTCAATATTATTCATGTCATGATGTGTATGTCATGTCATGCTAACTGAAAATATTGATGGATGCATGCATCTGAATATCTCTATGTACCCGAAGGTACCTACTATGCTGATCGGACTTGGTGAATATAGGGATTCAGCATCTTGGCCATGTGGGTTGAACAGTCTAGCTACTGGCTAGAAAGTTGAATATACTGTGTTATACGATCTAACTGGTGTCAAAAGGCTGAATCTGAAATGCTGCTGAATATTCTGACTGATGTCAGAAAGCTGAATCCCACAAATGCCCCCTCGAGTTCACCTATACTCTTACCCGTACATCAGGTTCTGAATACTGAATACTACTGAATTCAGATCCCTTGATCCTCTCTGAAGCTATATGTCATGCTATGGTATGCATATGTAACTTTATTATCTGAATTATTGCTTATCTGATGCTTATCTGAAGCATTTATGCCATTAAATGAATTTCCCAGATTTAATTTATCATTTTCTGAAAATCTGCTAATGCACGGGCATGTGGGCAAGGCACACGGGCGTGCATGACTCACACATGGGCGTGCATGTCATGGACACACGGGCGTGTGCCCAGACGAATGGGGCCGTACGTTGGTCGTGCGTCTGGCCGTGCAAGCTACTGGAATCTGGGCGTGTTTCACTAAAAATGCTACACACGGTCGTGTCCCTCAGGACAGACGGGCGTGTGTCTGCTATTCTGCCCGTGCACACAGCGTGCACACGGGCATGCATCTGGAAAAACAAAGGCACACGGTCGTGCGTCTTGTTCTTCAACAAGAGCACCGCTTGAAAATCGCACAAAATCCATACCAATTCTCATTCAATTCCAAATTCACTTCAAACACACATTCCCAGCATCTCAAACATCACATTTCAAGCATTCATTTCCACATGCATCAACCATCATGGATTCTACCATGGAAGCATCAACTTTCTCTCACTAAACACATCAAACATGCATGCAAGGCTCAAGGATGGAAATTCATCATCCAATTCAACATGCAACATCATATAATCATGCCCAAAGTTCATCAACATGCAAAGAACTCATTCAATCATCACATTTCATCAAATCATGCTGGGAAAACTCAAAGAGAAGTAAGTGAACACTTACCTTGCGCCATTGCCTCTGAAAGCTTTCTCTCAATCTAATTTCTTGGCTCTCTAGCTTGATCAGGAACTACTGGAGGCGACACTTCTTCTCTAAGATTGAGAGCTGCTGAAACAAGAGAGAAAAGTTTGGCTAAAATGAAAGTTGGGTGAGAAAATGACTCATTTCTCTCGGCTCTCTTTATATACTAGCCACTTGCACGGGTGTGCATCCAATATGCACGGGCGTGCACCTGAGAAAATGAGTATTACTCATTTCCCACGTATTCGTATGATCGAATCATTCCGAAAGGATTCACACGAAAGCCACACAGGCTTTGGAAACTTACTAACTCACCCCTGAATCAAATTTCGTTTCTAACCCCAAAACTCTTCCCCTAATGGCTTTTCTAACCTGGGATGCTACAATTACAAAACTCAAACATATTGAAAATTCTTATTTTTCTGCTATGGCATGTGATACTCTCCTTTTCCGTTTTTACTCTAATTGCTCATTCTTCTCTAGACTAAAGTCGAACCTCCAGCTAGTCCTTCATAAGTGTCTTTTTGGCTTGATTTCCATTGAAATCACATCAAAATCAACATTTCCTGTAAAACCAAACACAAAAATCAGTGATCTCGAAATATGTACATAATAAGGGTAAAATGGTCAAATCACCCTTAAAACTCTATAAATTGACCACGAAATTATACATACAAATCAACCCTTATAAAAGACTTGAATGTCATGAAGAAGACTGTAAATCAATTCCCTCATTTATCTTAATATGTGTCATAATATTAGGGTTAGACAACTCTAAATTATTTTGCATATACAATATATCAATCTCGTTCCTCTTTCTCATATTAACTATAAATTTAATTAGATTGTATACACAATCCTCTATAACAAACATCATTTTTAGTAGTTATCCTAGTGCAAAAGCACTTACCCTTATCTATGATCAATGTGACTTTGATTCCTTGACAACTATGTTAATTGTCTAAATGTCAAAGTTGAAAATGTCTATAAAGCATGTCTCTTGAGTATATCTTGCATCGCATCTTTATCCTAAAATATATGCATAACTTGAAAACCCCTTGCCTTTTATTGAACCATTACTAATATCCAAAGTTTGGAGGTTTAGAAAAGGTGGTAACTAATGCATTAAATTATGGATTGGTTGTTTTGATGTGTCAAATTGAGGTATATCATTCCAAATCTCTATTGTCACATGTATGCTAACAAAAATAACACCATGACAAATAAAGCATCTATAAGGTTTTCGGGGTAGCCAAAAATTAGCTAGATAGCAAAATAAACAACAAAAAATTATTAAAAAATTAGAGAAACTTGAAAACCCTAAATTCGATCTCGTTTATATAGAATATAAACATGCAAATAAAAAAGGGTGTTAAAACACAATACCTATGTTTGTAGGCTCCTTTATTTTTGTGTAGCAAAAACCTTCACTTTTTAACCTAACGTAAATAAGCAATTTCAAATCCATATGAAGCATAGACTATTGCGTTAAAGTTTAAACCCTAACTTCCTAGCAAGTGTACTAGTTCAAAGCAATAAATGAAGTATTTAAGGTTGTCTTATCTACGGGATTACGTAAGCAAGTACCAAGACGACACCACTCCTAACTTTATCTAAACTATTGAATATGAATCAAAAATAAATCTAAAACTAAAATCAAACAATTAATAAGCACGTCTAAGTAAATTGAATAATAATAAGTGAGATGATGCCAAGACTTCGAGTTTATTAATTCATTACAATATAGGTTTTTCATACGATTGAATATCTCATGTTATTCATACGACAATAGAATTTCCTAAAGTAATCAATATCCTTTCTCAAGTAGTATCAATGCTATTTAACAATATAATAACCTAAATATCTTTATCTAGGTTTAATTAGATGAAAATACATTAAGTTTTATAGAATTCACTAGCTTTCAACACAAGCCTATTGTGCCTATGACTATTGCATGTATTATCAAATATATCTCTATATTCGACTAATCCACGATTTGTATTCTAGCTATTTTTATGTGGTCTCACCTCTTGGTCTCAATCACATAACATAGATTATATTAAAAATTGGTCAAGTTTTTAACAGACATTAAGTTTAGAACGCAAACTCACATAAAATAACATGCTTGTAATTTAAATTTGAAGAACACTACACATTCATGAATTAGCTAGCCCTGATCTTAGCAAAATTTATTTAGTTCATTATCAAACACAAAAAAACAATCAGACTCAAATAAAGCATAATAAAATATAAGAACAAAACTAGATAAATTGTTGAATCTCTTATTGAAATCTGATGAAAATTTGTTTCAAAATTATAATCCAAATACCTTTTAATTGAGTCTACAAAACAAAATTTTGAAACTCTGAAAAGTGCTTGAAAAGTCTCTAAAAAGATTCCTAGAATGGCTTTCTCATTTTTCTAAAGTTACAATATAATATATATAGTTAGGGTTGAGGAAGAATTTAAATTAAAATGAAACTGTGCTACTACTAGGCCATACTATGACATGGAGCTTTTATTATGCTTCTGTTGAGCATACTACAACATGATGCCACAACATGTAGCTTATGGAATTTTCATACACCTCTTTTATTCTCCTATGCTGTGGCATGATGTCGTAGCATTTAGCTTCTAGAATCTGAAATTTTTGCCTTCATAAAATGATAGCCTGGATGGCTAGTTTTATTTGGATTTTGAATCACCTCATATGGACATTGCAATCTCAAGTTATGACCATTTTAGTGCTCAGTGGTCAGACACAAAATTTCACCAAGAAGACCTGAATTTGTAGCAACGGTTGAAGGCCCAAAAGAACTTAGATGTTTCCCCATAATAGCTTTCTGAAAAGCTTGAGATGTTCACTACAACTTTGATGAATATTGCTTTTTGATTTTATAGCTCAAACTTATTGAAAATTCTTGGTTTCCTGTTGTCGTGCATAATGCTCTCCTTTGCCTCATTCTTTCTTAGACTAAATTCAAACCATCGTCTAGTCCTTCATAAGTGTTTTTTTGGCTTCATTTCCAGTAAATTCACACCAAAACCAACATTTCTTATAAAACCAAACATGAAAACTTGTGATCATGAAATATGCATATAATAAGGGTAAAATGATCAAATCAACTCTAAAACTCTATAAATTGATCACAAAATTATACATGCAATTGACACTTATCATAGAAAATTGAAAATATCGAAATGGATGATAAATTGTTAGGTTTTCTATGCATAGGTTAGTGATATCTACAACACATGGGTGCATGTGTTTAGAATTGCAAAGATCTAAATTGAAAGCATGGACTTGCTTTTTTATAAAGAACGATGTGTGGTTATGCATCTTAAGAGGCACTATCATACACCCGATGTTTATTAAATTTTGAAGAATCCATGATTAACATGAATTTCAAGCAATAAGACGTTAGTCAAACTTTAGAATCATACAAGGTCATGTATGTATGGTTGTGTATCTTTAGAGGGACTATTATACACCCGATATTTATCAAATTTTGAAGAATCCATAATTAACATGAATTTCAATCAATAAGACTTTAGTAAAACTTTAGAATCATGCAAAGTCATGCATTAGCCATGCATGCCCATATATAGGTTTAAAATGTGATATGTAATTTCAATGGATAATGCAATCCTTTCACACTTTTAGTTTCATCAAAATACCCTAAGATTATTATGGTCGAAACATAATTTTTTATGTATTTGACTTAAAACGAAATTTAAGTCCTTTAAACCCTTAATTTAGAAATTGGACTAAATCTAACTCAAATAATTTTATGCCTCTAAAATTTAATCGACTTTTATTATATGTGATCCATAAACTCTCATTAGGTCGATAATCTCTAGATTTAGGTTAAATACAAGCACAGAAAAAAAAAATTAGTCTTTATCAAAGTGTCATGGCCATTAGATCAACAAAGTATCGACAAACAAGTATTAACCTTGAAAACCCAATGATTGCATACCATATAATACTTGTCAATATGTCCTAAGGGCAAAAATGTCATTTTGATTAAATGACTTATTTATGCTTTAATTATATGTTAGTTGTAAGTGATTAAGGCCTATGACTCTATATTACTATAAACTAGGATTTTTTTTTTTTTCATAACTGAAATTATCTTTAATTTATAGCAGTAAGTCTTACTCTAACCGTTTATTTAAAAACATTATGTGTTGAAGCTTAAAAAAAATATGTAATGGAAAGCTGAAACTCATTATATAGTATCCTGAATAAAACTCATACTGTATAACTAGATTTAGTGATATTAAAAACATATATAATACTATACATAATATAAATGAGCAATACAAAGCATGCGAGCCACCAACATGCTATTTACTGAAAACTAAATACATATATGTACATACATATATAAAATTGAAAATATCGGATGGAGACCTGATTAAGCCATATCTCATGCTCTAGCCATCTTGTGTTTTAAGCTCAATTCCCCAAAACACTGACCTGTAAGAAAGGAAACTGAGGGGGATGGGTGACAAAATCACCTAATAAACATCTCTCATCTCTACGCTTGGGTAGACTCTAATTTGATCTATCGCTGACTAGCCGCTAAATTAAAGAACTTAACCAAGTGTCTGACTAGCCTAATAACTTCTTCTATTTTAGCTTATCTTATGGCTTAAACTTGCTACTCACATTTTACTTCATACTTTTTTGTGATTATGTACATCAATTTATGCATACGCCTATGCTGTAAGCCTTCATCTATGCGACGGTATCATGCTGCAGCATGTAGATATTGTCTTTTATGCTTCATTCATACCACACCATAATGTTGTTGCATGATGCCTGCTCAGCTTACTTTGAATCCGCTCTTCGATTTTTCACCTTAGTTGTGATTTTTGGTCTCGAGCTTACCCACTTAGCATTATTTCGACTTCAAATCATGTAAATTCTTGTAAAACAGAAACAAAAACTACGTGATCCTGAATTTGGATAAATAAAAAGTGAAATTGTTAAATCTCACCCGAATTCATCCAAAAATGAGTGTATATCCATCATTCATCATTCAAAGAACACATAGTTATGCATCGGGCACAAAACATATAAAGCCTTTCTAAAAAGACTGTTTTATCCCCATAACTCACTGAAACTAATTTCTGGCTATAAATCTCTCTTAACCCTGATCAAAGGCCTAAAAAAATCATTCTAACCTTAGGATGTTACAACAACCATGCATATAAATAATGCACATTTATACATGCTTGAGAGGTAAAATGATATTTTTCTCATATAAAGAAAATGGATAATTTTCTAAGTATAGGTCGATATCTATCTATGCATAAGGAACATACAAGTTCATACATTTGACAACCAAAAGAATTTAAAAGTCTTAGAGATATATGATCATGAATCATAAGTGTATGACCATTCATGTTGGATAAACTTACATTATATCGTGCACCTAATAATTACAAATCATGATTTTAGATTTAATAATGCCATATATGCTAGTATAAAGAGTATGTACACCTATATCATGTTAGGTAGAACTTATTATTTTTATTTAGTCATCCTACCCTGACTAAAAAGAATGTGTGAATAGGTTTTTGGCTTATCACAAAGTTTTTTAATAAAGTACCATCTAAGGTTTCACTTGAAGAATAATCAGTGAAGATGAATGACTTTAGGATCCTTCGTGAAAAACCCAATCTCATCCTCACTTGCTTAATAGATAGATTTAGAGAGTTAGGTATGATAATAGAAAGTTGTTAGACACTTACGTCATCTAGCCTAAGGGCTAACCTCTACTAAGGTGGTTTATTTTAATAGATTTTCCAAGGTTAATTAGATTCCCAATTATTAAACAAATAATGCAATTATCCTAATCATCCAAGGAAATAATTAAAATAAATTACATTCAAATAAAAAATGAAAATGAAAATAAAATTGCATCCTTTTCATATGCACTGTTATACAAAAATTCAATCATAAACAAGTCTAATAAAATAAAACCTACAAAAAAATTAATTAAACAAAACAATTAAATAAAATAAACAAAATAAATCTATAAGATAATCCTACATAGCAAAGACTAATGGAAGGCAAAATATCATAATAAAGTTATATAAAATCAGCTAAATAAAATACGTAATTCTATAATTTTTTAATAATTCACGAACATACCTTTTATTGAATGTCTACGAACCATCCTTATCATCTACTCTTATATTCAAGTTACTTCATGCATTATTCAAAACCCATGTACAGTCTCTAATAGGGACCTCTAAGTTAGCAAAACAAGGAGACATACAGAAAACATATGATCATGGTAAGAAACTATAACTATAACCCTAAACCCACCTTAAAATTTGTAGTAACCCCCACCATAGGCCTCTGTAGACTACTATTTATAAAATTTACTATATTAATATGCTAGTAACGGGAATCCATACAGTAAAGTATACTGCTGAAATCTAAATTTTCAATACATAAGTAAAAATGGAAAATACTGTAAATAAAATGAGAAATAATAATTTCTTTCTTGGAAATCCCAGGCCATGCATTTCTAACCATGCTGTTTATACAACATTCTCATATTAGTATCATACATATATATATATATGCTTAAAGCCAAAATAATGTATATAAAGCATGCGAGCCAAGACATGTTAACTGCTGCCAAGCCATGTCTCCAAAATCTGACAGTTGTATTGCTCCTACTTAGTCTTAGAATCATTGACTTACAAAAGAGAAATGAAGGGAAAGAGGTGAGTGATAAAATCACTCAACAAACATTTCCTATCTCTAACATTAACAAGTTTCAACTCAATCTGGTTTCATGTTCTATCGCATTAACTTCTGCTTTATAGTTTACTTATTTCTTTCTTTCTGATATATCATTTGTTTTCCATAGTATTCTTTACTTCTATCTTTATCTGTTTTGTTTTTTTGTCTCATGAAATGATATGCATGCTTTGATGTCATATAAATGCTAATTAATTATAAAACTTGCATTTAGGCCTGATTTTTGAAAACTTTTTCTGATATAAAAACTTTGATCCTAAGATCCTAAATATATACATATAGAATACTTAGAAAAATTGAATTAGAAAGTATTGTATCTAAAAATATCTGTTGTGTTAGCCAGACTTATGAATCAGGGATTAGACACCCTGGCCATGTGAGCTCAAACCTATAATAAAACTACTTGTGAACGATCAACACTTTCTCTAACGAGCTTGATCAAAGACCATATCCTCTCTAACGAATGTTGATTTCCCTCTCTACCAAGCGTGCAAACTCACAGGTAACCCTTTGTATCCACCTCTAACTGATGTTCAGAAAATTGTATATTTATACTTTAAAATCAGACTATTGGATGCTTAGATCTGTTTCTGAAAATATCTGATATGACATGTCATGCTTTATTTTGATAATCATGTATGATATGCTATAATCTCTTGTTATTTATAGGTTTCATGTGCTTAGAAAGAGTTTGGAATGGCTTAACTTTGCTTTTAAAACTGTTTCTCTATTTTTTCTTAAGGCACACGGGCATGCTATGCCAAACACACGGGCGTGCTATGCCAAACACACGGGCGTGTGGGAAGAGACATAGGGTCATTTGCTGACCATCTCCTCGATCGTGCTAGCTTTTGAAATCTATTTGTAAAACTTTGGTTGACTACATAAGCATGTGGTGTGAACACATAGGTGTTCAACTAAGGCACAAGGTCGTATGCTACACTAGTACGAGGGTGTAATAACACAACAACAACACTCACGTTTCTTGCTTACATGGGCGTGTAAATTTAGGATTAAACACACAAGCTATGCATCAACTGCATGGGCATGTGTTCGGATTTTTATATGCATACGGGTGCTATGCAAGGTCGTGCTCATATAGAAAAGAGGTCATATGGGCATGTATCCTCGGGTACACAGTCATGTGCTCAACTATTTTCTAGCAAATGACATCTAAAAACCTAGAAAATCCCAGTAAATCTCAACTTAACACAACCATAACTCAATCATATGTTCATACATCAAATATATCAACCAATAAGCATACCCATTCCATTCATTCATCACAAAGCATGCTAAAAGTATCACATTTATCACAAATACATATCCAAGCACATAAGCATCAAATTATCTTATAACAGCTTATAAATCATCATCTAAGGTCTCATTTCATCATCAATACATGTTATAATACATTCTTAACATGCAACAAACACATAGGAGAAATTTAAACCAGAAAATCATGCTATAAACCCAAATGAAAGAGGTAAGGAAATACTTACCTCTTGCTATTGCTTTAGGATCTCTCTCTCTAACTGCTTCTAGATCTCTAGCTTGGATTATGACTACTAGTTCGGTGCTCTCTGGTTTAGGATTTGTTAGAAAAAGGAAAGGGAAAGAAGAAGATTAAAACTAGAACTACACCTGACTAAAAAAATAAAAGGTATATATGTTTAAATGGCACGACACACGGTCATGTGTCCAAAACATACAATTGTGTATGCAATAGAAATCTCAATTTCTCTCTTTTCGTACCATACATGGGATATTCTCCTAAGAATACCCATGTACAAGCCACAAAAGGCTTCTAAATGACTCTTTTACTCTTGAACCTTCTCAAATCTGCTTTCTATTAGAAATCTCGCTTCTACCCTTGATCTCAAGCCTAAAAAGACAAATTTCACCCTTGGGTTCTTATAATTCCTCCCTTCTAATAAAAATTTTATCCCCGAAATTACCCAAACAACTCTAGGTACCTATCTATCATCTCAGACTCAACCTTCCAAGTGGCTTTCTCAAATTTTTGACTCCTCTACAACACTTTAATAAAAGGTATTTCTCTATTCTTGAGGGTCTTCACTTTATAATCCAAAATCTGAATAGGTTTCTCTTGATAACTCAGATCATTTACCAACTCTAGATCCTGAATTTGTAACACACGAGAAGAATTTCTCACATATTTCTTTAGCTGAGACACATGAAACACATTATGAATCTTATCCATGCTCGTTGGTAAGACCAATCTATAAGTAACTTTGTTAATTCGCCCTAAAATCTAATAAAGACTAAGGTTAGATTCAAACGGAATATGTTTAAGTTCGTTTTTAAGTTCAGTTTGAATAAACCCAAAATGAATTGTACGAACCCGAACATGAATGCGAACCCAAACAGTAATTTTAAAAATCAGTAAACACAAGCCCGAACTCAAACTGTACAAACCAAACATGAACACGAACCAGAACTTATATTAAAAATTTTTTAATTATATTTTATTAATTATATTTATTAATTATAATTTTAAAAAAATATAAATACCAATTATACGAACCGAATATGAATACAAATATGAGTTAAATACGAACTGAAATATATAAATCAAACATAGATACGAACTTTACTATAAAAATATTCGGTGAATATGAACATGAACTCGAACTCAAACAGTATGAAACGAGCCTAAACACGAACATATGCTTGTTTGTGTTTGGTTTAGCTTGAATCCAACCCTAATAAGACTAATAAACCTTAAAGCTAGCTTGCTTCTCTTACTAAACCACGGGATATGTTTGTAGGGAACTACTCTTAAGAATACATGATCTCCAATCTCAAATTCTATCTCCCTACGTCTGTGATTTGCATAAATCCTCTGACAATCCTAGGCCTATTTAATTCTTTGCCTAATAATTCTAATATGCTCAATCATCATCTGAGTTATTCATGGTCCCACTACTACCTCTAGTGAATCTCTCTCACCAATCTTATCCCAAAACAATGGTGATTTACACCTCCTACCATAGAGAGCCTCAAAAGGTGTCATCTAAATAGTGAACTGATGATTGTTATTGTAAGTAAATTTCGTCAATGGCAATAACTCAACCTAATCAATCTGGAAATCAATACAACAAGCCCTCAATATGTTCTCTAGAATCTGATTAACCCTCTTAGTTTGTCCATCTGTCTACAGGTGGTAAGTGAAACTGAAATAAAGCTTAGTCCCCAAAACTCTCTGTATACTACCCTAAAAGGCTGATAAAAATCTCGAATCTCTGTTTGAAACAATATCTTCGGGAACCCCATATAATCTGAAAATTTATTTGACATACAGACATCCTAATTGATCGGTGCTCATACCATCTCTGATTGGCAAAAAGTGAGTAGACTTATTCAACTTGTCCACAATAACCTAGATACTGATATATGCATGTTGTACTATATAAAGTCCTAATATAAAATCTATAAATATACTCTCCCATTTCCATTTAAGAATCCTCAGTGACTGTAACAAATCGAAAGGTCTCTGATGCTCTGTCTTAACGTACTGACACACCAAACATCTAGCCATATAATCTATAATGTCTCGTTTTCTACCTGATTACCAAAATAGTTTCTTGAGATTTTGATACATCTTTGTACTACTTAGATAAGCTACATATACTATATCATAAGCCTTTGACAAGATCCTTTGTCTCAATTCTGTATCTTTTGGCACACAAACTCTATCTTTGAATCTCAAAATCCTATCTTTGACCTCAAAATCTAACACTGTACCCTCGAAGACCTTCTAAACCATATTCTGAACCCATAAATCAACTTTCTAAGAAACCTTGATGTTATCAAATAGAGTAAACGCTATCTGAAGTCTAGAGAACCCAACTATCACTATCTCAATCTCATCTCATCTTTGGTAATCTCATATTGTAACTCTCTTTGAGCTGTAATCATGGACAAAGTTACTCTTTTGCTCAAGGTATTAGCTACTACATTAGCTTCACATAAGTGGTATTTGATCTCATAATCATAATCTTTCACTAGCTCCAACTATCTCCTCTATCTCATATTTAACTCTTGTTGGATGCAAAAATACTTCAAACTCTTGTGATCAGAATAAATATAGCATCTCACACCATCAAGGTAATGTCTCCAAATCTTTAAAGCAAAAACTACGATAAATAACTCTAAACAATGAGCAGGTATTTTAACTTATGGCCTTTTAATTGTCTAGATGCATAGGTAATCACCCTATCAGATTATATTAACATTGCTCTAATCCCGTGATGGGAAACATCTATGTAGATATTATAATCAACACCCTTATGAGGCAATGCTAACATTAGAGCACTAGTCAACCTCTGCTTTAACTCTTGAAATCTCTCATCATAGTTTTCGGACCAAACAAAATATGACTCACTCTGAGTCAAAACAATCAACGACTTTGCTATACTAGAAAAGCCCTCAACAAATCTCTTGTAATTCTTTGCTAATCAAAGGAAACTCTTCACTTCTGTAGAAGTCCTTGACCTCAGCCAACTCAAAATCACCTCTACCTTGCTAAGATCCACTGATATGCCTGTTGTAGAAACAATGTGCCCAAGAAAAGATACACTGCTTAACTAGAACTCACACTTATCAAATTTAGCATAAAGTTATCTGTCTCTTAACCTTTGAAAAATGAATCTCAAATGCTTTTCATACTCTTCTATACTCCTCAAGTAAACTAAGATATTGTTGATAAATATAATCATGAATCTATCTATACAATCTTAGAAAACTCGATTCATCAAATCTATAAATACTATAAGAGCATTAGACAAACCAAAAAGCATCATCATAAATTCAGAGTGGTCATACCTCATCTTGAAAATAGTCTTAGGTATATCTCTCTTTATAACTCTTACTTGATGATACTTAAACCTCAAATATATCTTAGAGAATATTGTAGCTCCACTTAACTAGTCAAACAAATCATCTATCTGAGGCAATGAATACTTATCCTTCACTATTACCTTATTTAGCTCTTTGTAGTCTATGCACATCTTTAAGGACTCATCTTTCTTCTTCACAAACAAAATCGGAGCACTCCATAATAAACAACTCGACCAAATAAACCTCTTATCAATCAACTTCTAAAGCTATTTCTTCAACTCCTGAAGCTTAGTTGGAGCTATCTGATATGAAGCTTTAAAAATAGAAGTCGTACCGAAAAATAACTTGATAGAAAACTCTAACTCTGACTTTGGAGGTAAACCTAGTAATTGCTTAGGAAAGACATCTGACAACTCTCTAACTACATGCACCTCTTTGATACTTGGCCTAACTAAACTTCAACATACTATATTAGTCAAGTATCCTATACATCCCTTAATAATGTCTTTACATGTAAACAAAAAATAAGCATGGTCTTCAGTCTACCCTCACCAAAGACAAACTAATCAAGGCCAAGCTGCAATCTAATTTTTTCCTCTTATAATCAATCTTTGCCTCATAACAACTCAATAAATCCATGTCTAAGATCACGTTGAAATCAGCCAACCCTAATATGATCTGATCTATCCTCAAAGTCTTTCCCATGATAATTACCTCTTGGTTTACCAATACTTATCACTTACTATTACACCTCCATCAGGCATCTTACTCAAATTCTCCTCTCTATCACACTAGGGATCAATCTTAATCTCTTTATAACCCTTCAAATACAAACTATGTATGGTACCACAATCTATCAACACATATAAAGGAGTATTAAAGAAAACCAACTGACTTGTAACAACATAGAGAGTCATCTTAGCCTGATATTATCTTACTGTAAAGACCCTAGCTTTGCCTTTTCATTGGGGTATACTAACACCTCCTCCAAGCACTCCAACACTATCTTTCTGAGCTCCACCACCTCTACCAATTGGACCTCCAGTAGCCTTGCTTAGACCAACTCTACCAATCGATGGCTCAACTCTTACTTCTCTAGTTGGGCACTCAAAATCCTATGTCCAAGCTAACAACATTTGAAACATATATCCTGACTTGCAAGACACTTTTCTAGGTGTTTCTTGTCACAGGTCATACACACGGGCAAATCCACTCTTTGTCTCTTTCCCTTGAAAGGTTTCCTTAACTATATTGGTTTCTTACCTTGATCTCTACCTCTCTCTGAAACCCTCTCTACTGATCTAGAATATAAACCCATCCTTTGTAAATAGACCTTAGACTTTAAAACTTTCCCTAAAGCATCACTGAATCTTTGTAGGGAAGAAGAACCAATCATGACATCTCTAGCAATAACAGAATACAAACCATGGATGAACTTCTATAATCTAATTGGCTCAGAACCCATTACACCAAGGACAAACCTCACTAATGTATTAAACTAGGTGGCATAATCTTTAACTGAACTAGTCCCCTAAGTTAACTTAATAGACTCCTTGGCTCTAGTATATATCATATTAGTACTACAATACTTCTCCTCAAATAGCCTTAAAACTTAACCCAAAATAATCTCTCATTATCAACTGATGTTCTCATAAGGTTCCACCATGCCCTTGCATCACCTCTCAATATAAAAGTGGCATACCAAACTCATTTTTTATTTGACATGGTAAACAAACCCATAACACTCTCTACTGATTCAATCCATTCCTCTACTACAGCTGACTCTTTAGAACCACTAAACTTGGATAGTTGATGAGCCCCAAGTAAACTGTAGATCAGATGTAACCTGTCAGAACCATTAGTACTAGTTTTATCTGTACCATAACTTGAATCCCTCTGATGACCAAACTCTGACATTTGATAAGTTTCTCTGATTGTTTTTGACAAACACTGTCTTATTTGACCAAACCGATCTCTAACTAGCCCTTGATAGACTCATTGTCTCACTAGCTTAGAAACCTCAGCTCTGACTGATGGTTGATACCCGTTGATACCCCACTATTAACATCTCTCTGAAAATCTCTTGTACATCTTCAGTTCTAAAGGATACCCTCAAGTGTTGTGATCTCCTACGGTCACTCAAACTTATAGGTCTAATAGAGATACTTCTCTCTTCTCTATAACTGGGGGTAAAGGGGCTTTGGCTCTTATATCTAAAACACTACAACACAAAGGTTAATATCTAAAAATATATTATACTTCTCATTACTATACTTACACTGAAAGGAGTGAGCAAGAGCAATTGGGACATACTGGCTTTGACTCATGCGATCTTTTAGAAAAACAATGCATTCAAAACTATTTTCTGAAAATATGCTTCAAATTCTACTTAATGACTCAAAACATTGCTCTGATACTAATAACTATAGTGACCCCCACCACAGGCTTATGTAAACTACTATTTATAATATTTACTATATTAATAATATGCATGTAACAGGATTCCCTACAGTAAAGTATACTACTAAAATATAAATTTTCAGTACGGAAGTTCAAATGGAAATTACTGTAAATAAAATGAGAAATAATAATTTATTTTTCGTAAATCCCAGGCTATGCATTTCTAACCATGTTATTCATAAAACATTCTCATATTAGTATCATACATACACATATGCTTAAAGCCAAAATAATGTATATAAAGCATATGAGCCAAGATATGCTAACTGCTACCAAGCCATGCCCTCAAAATTTAATAGCTACATCGTTTTTACTCAGTTTTAGAATCACTGACCTATAAAAGAGAAATGAAAGGAAAGGGGTGAATGATAAAATCACTCAAAAAACGTTTCCTATCTCTAACACTAGCAGATTTCAACTCAATCTGGTTTTGTATCTTATCGTATTAACTTTTGTTTGATAGTTTACTTATTTCTTTCTTTTTGTTATATCATCTATTTTCTATAGTATTCTTTACTTCTATCTTTATTTTTTTTGTTCTATTGTCTCATGAAATAATATACATGACATGATATGCACGCTTTGATATCATGTAAAAGCTAATTAATTATAAAGCTTGCCCTTGGGCATGATTTCTAAAAACTCTTTTTGATATAAAAGTTCTGAATATATACATATAAAATACTTAGAAAAACTGAATCAGAATACCCATGTACAAGCCACAAAAGGCAAAGTCCTGTACAAGCCATAAAAGGCAAAGTCCTATACAAGCCATAAAAGGCTTCTAAATGACTTTTCTACCTTTGAACCCTCTTAAATATGCTTTCCGTTAGAAATCTTACTTCTACCCTTGATCTTAAGCCTAAAAGAATAAATTTTACCCTTTGGCTATTACAAAATCCATGATAATATTGTAAAGTTAGCTTTGGGCCTACCTTAGTGGTCTACTTTGTTCATAGGTGGAATATCCATATGACACACCAATAAAAGGGTGTCATGATAAGTGGACTCGTCTTTCTCATAAAGAAAGGTCGAATCTTTTAATAATCTTTTTATATGTAGTTGACTGAAGCAAGATCAGTCTTTTGACTAATATTTGTACATCGACATGAGACATAGGTGACTTCTATCAATGACAGATGTTTTGTGGATGTTGCTTAGGTTTAACACATGGTTAAGGTTATCTAGTTTTATGATATTCCTTATTTTAGAAACATTATTAAGCTTGATAATCTTTCTAGTTTATCAAAGTTGATGATTCTCCTTTATCCCTATCTTTTAGGACTTTAAATGAAAAACCTCGATAGGAAGAAAAAAGGATCAGCATCATCACTAATCAACCAAATATACTTACCTTTAAAAAATTTATAGTTTCCATAAACTTACAGACACTCATTTTGAGACTCATAAATAGCTGACTTATAGACATATAACTGCATACACATCTTAGACCAAGATACGCTACCACTAAAATTAACCTGCTTATGTAGTACAGAGGTATTCTTTACCATCCTTAAGTATACCATCGTCTGTTATTCCTTTAGCCACCAACATCAGGTAAACAAAGGATCACTTATTTAGGTAAACTCTAAGAGGATATCCTAACTCATTATCATCATAAAGTAGTTAGTTTATTATATTGCTCATACATCTGTATTCTTTGGAACTAGAAGCAAAATCCTCAAACTGTCTATTGAGGTTGTTATTGGGAACATCTGCTTACAGTCTTTGATCGTATGCTTATAGTACCATATTACGTGCATTAATCAAATCCCTACTCTTATCATTAAACATGTCATAATCTTTTATTGATCATTAAGTGTCTATGACATATAGTTTGGTCGTACATATGAGTAGCATGATAAATATGTATGTCTAATTCAAACTATAGTTGTTATATTAACATATCTTAACCAAACTATGTCTCTCTCTCTCTCTCTCTATATATATATATATATATATATATCTAATTCTAGTAAAATATGATTGAATAACGTGATGAATATAAACTAATATTGACATTGTATGATAAGCATGAATAATGTGTAGACATGGTGTAATGATGTTAGTTGGGGCAATGTTTGTATAAATATTCTTTATGAACTAAAACTATACTTCAATTAGTATACAAAATATGTTTTGACATCCTTTTGCCTATTGACTTGACTCAATCATGGATCAACTTTGTATATCTTTCAGTGATAGCATCTTAGCTATGTTTGTCTATATTAAGTAATGAATCAGATAGTTAATGAGCATGCATATGACATGGGCTTGTTTGATATTATGTAATTTGTAAGCCTTGAATAATAATCGATGATGTTGAAGAATTATAATAGATTATATAAGTGTTTATTCTATGTCTATTTCCTAAGTGATGGTATAGAGAACTTGCACACGAAATGACATGAAAATGAAGGTGAAGAGATCAATAGATATATGGATGCCCCAAGTGATTGACCTCTAAGAATGCATCCTTAACAGACGTTTATTTTTTTTTATCTTTCTATTATGTTATCACTTCTAACGTAATTTTTTTTTATAAACAATTTACTTTATTAGGCTTATTTAGAGTTAGTTTATATATAAGTGTGTATGTAATGAAAGGTTATAATTTAATCGTTTTATGGATGTCTTTTATTTAATTGTTATTGGATGAAAATATATATAAATTTGCTTATTTAATTGGAATTAAGTTAAGGCTCGGTAACATACTTTCAAATAGAGCATATTAGTGAAAGCCAACCTTCGGGCTAGGCAGCATAGGTGTTTAACATTTTTTCACTATCATACCTAACTTCTAAACTCTTTCATTGAATAGGTGAGGAGGGTTAGGTCCTTCATAAGGAATCTATAAGTTGTCCATCTTCACTAATGTTTTCTTTCTCCAAGGCAATCCTTGGGTGGTAACTCTATATTATACTATGTGATACACCAAAAAAACTATTGACAAACTCTTCTTGGTTATGGTAGGAAAAATAAACAAAAATGGTAAGTCTGACCAAGCTTGGCATGACAAAACTGATCATAGCTCTAAAAACTCCAATAAGGAAAATATGAAGAGTTGACATTATTGTGGTTTATTTATTAGCAAAGTGTCTAGTTTAACTTGATTCCTCCTTTACATTCATTGCACTTATATACTTACTGAGCATTGTCTTATCCCTTATCACACCGATGGTAAGTTAGAAATCTATCAAAAGCCTATTTGGCCTCGTGGATATCAACCTTATACATCAGCCTTAGGGAAATACTCTTGAGTATAAAATAGACTTAGAGTCCTTGCCTTTAGTAGCCTATGCCTTTACCAAAGTCGAACACATATAGTAGCCTTAGAAGTTTTCTTTAGGACCTTCTTCTATATAAATGATCTAGTTAGATTCCCATGCTTTAAGTATTCTTTTCCTATATGTCTGTTATGATGTATGTCTTAAATCCATGCTACCTTAATTTCAATGGTCTTTCTCTAAGTAGTCCTTTATAAAGGAAAACTTTATGAAATATTGCCTCGAAACTATTAAGAGTGTGAAATGACATATTACATAGTAGTTATCTAAGGGTAAAGGCCCCTCATGATATAGGGATTCATTAGAGTCTAAGAAAGCTACTAGACCCCTCAATGGTATAAGTAGTATCAACCCCACCTAAGTTAGTTTTTATGTGACCTTTTTTAGATCTACCATTTTTAGGGAAATAAGGAGACAAAGAAAGGAATAAAAAGGTGAAGTGTTGCATATATGACATCCATGCCATTGTATATACATATATCATGCATTCAAACTAACCTTTGTTTTACAACCTATCATGAGAAAGCATTCATGACATATACACCTTCTATTGTCATGCATATACTTTAACCTCTTATTTTGTAGCAAAAAATTAGGGCACTTATGAGTTAGGTATGAGAACAATAAGGGCTTTAAAGAATTTCAATCACATACAACCTAGTCTTTGATCTTGAAGAACTAACAAGTTTAAAAGTGGTAAGTGAAGGATTTTCTCAACTGTAGGCACCTATTACTATATATTACTGTTTACTACTAGTAATACTATTTAGTATTAATAATTTATCATTTATCTTTAATATATATATATATATATATATATATAGTAGGAGTACCATTCTTACTTTTATGAAAACATGCACTATATGCTTTAACAAAACAAATATGATGGTAGGCTGAAACCTGATGTACAATATTATGAAAAAAATTCATATAATATATATTATAGAATAATATTTGAAATATACATGATATTGTACATCATATACATAGGCAATACAAAGCATGCAAGCTAACATGCTATCTATTGAAAACAATATATATATATATATATATATATATATATATATATATATATATAATCTAAAAACCCAGATGAAAACCCACTCAAGTTATATCCCTCTCTTTAGCTACCTCGTGGTTTAACTTGGCTCTCTAAATTACCCACTTGTGAGAAAAGAAAACTAAAGGGGATAAGTGATGAGTCACTTAGTAAGTAATTTCAACCTCTACCCTCTAACAGGTTTCTATTTTGTTCTATTTTCATAATTGGTTACATAGCTTTATGTTTTCTTTCTTATCTTACTTATTAGCTAAAGGCATTTCTCTTACACATTAACTAAAGATATTTCTAGTCTAATAGACTCTGCGTAGTCTATTCCTAGCCTTTTGAGACTTCAGTTCTATTCTACTTTTTTTTAATGACCTTTTACAAAAGTTTGACTCTTCATACCCATTTTAATGTTTGATTTATCTCATTTCTAACTCTCTTACTTTACTTATCTTGTTGCTTATCTGATGAACTTACTTTAGTTCAATGCTAATCTTATAGGCTTATCTTTCTCTAAATTATCTGGTTATTTGCATTCTGCTTCATGTCATGTCATAAGTACGTATATGAGTACACGTATACAATATGGTATGAAAAAGGGTCTAAATTGATATAACTTACTATGTACGAACTTTTGTTTTGAATTTAATATTTATTCACTTCTTAACTTAGTATCTAGGTTCTTTAATACTCATAACAAGTCCTAAATTTTATCTGATTTTTATTACGTTTCTGCTTATGATGTGTGTGTGTATATATATTGTACAATAATACTTGTGACTAGTCATGAGTTCTTATCTAATTTTGAAGTGGTTTCATTTGATTCTTCGTTACTCTATTTCTCGTCTGTTGTTTTGTTTATGATTGATTCTATATAATTGCCCATTCGATCACATATTTAGTATTCTATATGTACTTATATCTTTAGTATTGTATATTCTAACTTTTATATCACTTGTTAGTCTATTTGATAAGTTCTTCTTTATTTTGTTGTTACTTATCATAGTTTTTCTATTTTAATTAATCTTATGCTATGTATGACATGATATGAAGTATATTGAAAATCACGTCTAGGCCCTTGGGCCTATTTTCTAAAAACATCATTTTGAAAATATCTTTTTAAAAGTTTTGTTGGGATATAAAAATCCTATAATACTAAAATCACTAAGTCTAAAAATCTTGTTGCATCTGAAGATACTTACTATACTACGTAGACTAATGAATACAAGGATTTGACACCCTAACCATATGAGTTTATACTATACTGATAAGTGATCAGTATCTATTACGAAAATCCGCTACTGAAACTGAATATTGAGTTAAAACTAAAATCTGATACTACTATGCATGTAGGACCGCCCGTCACGAGTACCACTGCTACTGAATAATACGAGGAGCTTTTATTAATAATCTGAAAATGCGGGTACCCGCGACGGGAATCCTACGAAAATAAAACCTGCTGAAACTATACATCTCTGCACATGCGGAAGCCTTACATTAATTAAAACTGACATATACATAATTTGTCCTGTACAATGGGCCTCATGGCCTTTTTCATATATATACAAACTGTTTCTGTACAACTGGTTACATAACCATTTACAAAATGACCACATAGGTCCAAAACATATATATATACATACTGAGACCGTGGTGTGGGCCCTCTCCCGCAAGCCTCGAACCACCCGCTCCTCGGAGACAGCACGAACACCTGAAAAGGATGGAAGAATGAGAGGGATGAGTGATAAAGATCACCCAGTAAGCGCTCCTTACTTCCCTCAAAACCCAAGCAAGCACAAACAATCACAAACATACCTGGCCTCGGCCCTATTCATACATTTATGCGCTTGTTGGAATCTGAAACTACTTTACTGATTATCATTCATTCACTGATATCATTATTATTCATGTCATGATGTGTATGTCATGCCATGATACTGAAAATACTATAGATACATGCATCTGAATAACTGAATATCTGAATGTACCCGAAGGTACCTGCTGTGCTGATCAGACTTGGTGAACACAGGGATTCAGCATCTTGGCCATGTGGGTTGAACAGTCTAGCTGCTGGCTAGAAAGTTGAATAATAACTGCTAAACGATCTGACTGGTGTCAGAAGGCTAAATCTGAAATGCTGCTGGACATTCTGACTGGTGTCAGAAAGCTGAATCCCACAGATGCCCCCTTAAGTTCACCCTATACTCTTACCCGTACATCAGGTTCTGAATACTAAATACTACTAAATTCAGATCCCTTGATCCTTTCTGAAGCTACATGTCATGTTATGGTATGCATATACAGCTTTATTATCTGAATTCATGCTCATCTGATGTTTATCTGAAGCATTTTAATCATTAAATGGATTTCCCATACCTTATTTCTCATTTCAATTCTTTTTCTAAAAAAATGCAAGTGCATGGGCATGTGGGAAAAAGCACACGAGCATGCATGCCTCACACACGGGCGTGCATGACTAAGACACACGGGCGTGTGCCTGGATGCACGGGACCGTGCGTCGGTCGTGCATCCAACCGTGCAAGCTACTAGAATTCTGGACAATTCATGAAGAAAACTCGCACACGGGTATGTGTCTGGCTTTTCTACCCGTGCACACAACATGCACACGGGGGTGTGTTCTGGAAAACAAAGGCACATGGTCGTGCCATGCAGGCACACGGTCGTGTGTCTTGTTCTTCAACAAGAACACTTATCGAAAATGCACAAATTCTCAACCATATCAATATCAATTACAAATTCACTTCAAACACATGCTCCCAGCACCCCAAATAACACAATTTAAGTCTCAAACGCAACATGCATCAAGCATTCACAAATTCACCATGGAAGCATTAGCTTTCTCTCACTAGAACAAGCTCAATCATGCATGCATGGATCAAAATGGCAAAATCAACATCTCAACAAGAATCCTCATCATTTAAACATGCATTAAGTTTATCCAAGCATCACAACTCATCAAACATGTTGGGAAAAATGCGAGGAGAAGTAAACGAACGCTTACCTCTCGCCATTGCCTCTGAAAACTACACTTTCGAACTATTCTCTTGGCTCTCTCGTCGGATTGGGAGCAATCGCTGGCTGGATTTCCTTTTTAAGGTTGGGAGGAGCTGAAATGAAGAGAGAAACTTTGGCTAAAATGAAAGTGGGTGAGAAAAGAAACTAATCTCTCTCGGCTCTTATATTTATATAA
>JAJEJH010000387.1:134009-166532 GCA_026122585.1 Anacardium occidentale | reverse complement strand
TTACCCTTGTCTCTATCATCTATCCTTTGATCTGTCTCGGAAGCTCTGCTCATAGCACTCATCTTCTACAAACCAGCCTTTGATCTGAGCGCTCTCCCCAAGGCATCACTGAATCTCTGGGGAGGATCTGCTTCTGTCATGACATCCTTGTAGATTGTAGGGTGTAACCCATGGATGAATTTCTGAACTCGGCCCATATCTGTCCCTGCCAAACTCGGGACGAATCTCGCTAATGCATTAAATCTCGTAGCATACTCCTTGACCGAATTGGACCCCTGAGTCAAATCAATAAACTCCTGGGTCTTGGCATACAACACCTTTGTACTCCTGTACTCAGCATCGAACAACTATCTGAATTTAGCCTATGTCATCTGCTCTTCGTTGATGGAAGCCTTGGCTAGACCCCACCAAACCTTGGCATCACCCCTGAGATGGAACACCGTATATCTGACCTTCTCTCTCTCTGAAAGAGTGAAGAGCCCCATGACACTCTCCACTGACTCTACCCATTTTTCTGCCACTACTAGATCCCTGGATCCACTGAATTTTGCTGGCTGAAACGGCCCTAACAGGTGGTAAATCGGATGAAGTCTACCTGAAGAACTAGTGCCAGTTGTCTCTATACTCATACTCTGACTAGAATCTGTATAACCAGTTGGATACTGATGCCTCTCTCTAACTGACTGAGGCTGAGACTGATACTGATGCTGATACTGTGGCTATGACTGATGTTATGACTGAGATTGTCTTCTTCGTCTCGGTATCTGATAACTCTCATACTGGGAAGGAGTAACTCTATCTGGTTCTCGAACATTACCCACTCCAGCTTGTTGGAGGCTCTCTCTAACTACATCCCCAATCATCTCCCTCAATTACTCTGGTCTCATGACACATGGGAGGTACTCTGAGATCGTCACCTATCACTAACACTCATAAGACGGGTGGGTGAACTACTATCTGTCTCATCTATGCATCTAGGGACATACTCCTCTCTATCTATAGCATCACCAACAAACGAAGGGTTAGAATCACATAACACAATCAAAGTTAGAAAATAATACCTGACTGTGCTGTGAGGAGGGTTTGGACGATGGTTGCGAAGGAGAAAAAAAAAAGGCACCATACATTTACAACTGCTCTGATACCAACAATGTAGGACCCGCCGCCACGAGTACCCCTGCTACTGAATAATATGGGGAGCTTTTATTAATAATCCGAAAACTCGGGTACCCGTGACGGGAATCCTACAGAATTGAACTTTTGAACTGCTATACATTCTGAATACATTTACGGAAGCGTAAATACACATAAACTGAAATACTGAAATACATACATGAGCCCATGGCCTTTTCATATACACATAAACTGTTTCTGTACATCTAGATACATCTGACAACTTACAAAATTACATTTGCAAGCTGAAACCTGTACAACATGACCACACAGGTCCAAAACTAACATATACATACTCAAAACTGATATCGCAGTGTGGGCCCTCTCCGTCAGCCTCGATCCAACTGCTCCTCGACTACAGCACGAATATCTGAAAAGGATGGAAGAAGGAGGGGGATGAGTGATAAAGATCACCCAGTAAGCGCTCCTTACTTCCCTCAAAACCCAAGCAAGCACAAACAATCACAATAATCAAACATACCTTGGCCTCGACCCTATTCATACATCTATGCGCTTGCTGGAATCTGGAAACTGATTTACTGAATATCTGATTCACATTCATTTACTGATATCTTATTTATTCATGTCATGATGTGTATGTCATGCCATGCTAACTGAATATATCTGATGGATGCATGCATTTGAATATCTCTATGTACCCAAAGGTACCTACTGTGCTGATCAGACTTGGTGAACACAGGGATTCGGCATCCTGGCCATGTGGCCTGAATAGTCTAGCTACTGGCTAGAAAGCTGAATAATAACTGCTGGACGATCTGACTGGTGTCAGAAGGTTGAAACTGTAATGCTGCTGAACATTCTGACTGGTGTCAGAAAGCTGAATCCCACAGATGCCCCTCGAGTTCACCCTATACTCTTACCCGTACATCAGGTTCTGAATACTGAATACTGTTGAATCTGGATCCCTTGATCCCTTTTCATGCTGCATGTCATGTTGTGCTATGCAAATGTAGCCTTATTAACTGAATTCATGCTTTTCTGATGCTTATCTGAAGCATTTATGTCATTGTATGAATTTCCCATGCTTTATTTATCATTTTCAATTCTTTTTCTAAAAATCTACAGGTGCACGGGCGTGTGGGCAAGCCACACGGGCGTGTGGGCAAGCCACACGGGCGTGCATGCCCTCACACACGGTCATGTATGGCTAAGGCACACTGGCGTGTGCCTGGACACACGGGACCGTGCGTCGGTCATGCGTCTGGCCGTGCAAGCTACTGGAATTTTCTGGACATTTTACTGTAAGCGCGCACATGCCCGTGCCCCTCGGAACACACGGGCGTGCGTCTGGAATTTTGGTTGTGCACACAGCGTACACACGAGTGTGTGTTCTAGAGAACAAAGGCACACGGTCGTGCGTCTTGTTCTTCAACAAGAGCACCGCCTGGAAAAATGCACGAATTCACAACCAAAAAAACATCAATTTCAAATTCACTTCAAATATGCATTCCCAACATCCCAAATAACACAATTCAAGCCTCAACTTTCACATGCATCAATCATCAAGCATTTCACCATGGAAGCAAGCTCTTTCTCTCACTAAAACATGATCAACCAACATGCAAAGATTCAAGGATGGAAATTCATCATCCAATTCAGCATGCAACATCATATAATCATTCTCAACATTCATCAACATGCAAAGAACTCATCCATGGCATCAAAATTCACAAGGCAAGCCGGGAAACTCAAGGAAAAGGTAAGGGAACACTTATCTCGCGCCATTACCTCTGAAAGCTTATCTTTCGAACTAATCTCTTGGCTCTCTCACCGGATTAGGAGCTACGGGAGGCTGGATCTCCTCTCTAATGATAGGAGCTGCAAATGGAAGAGAGAAACTTTGGCTATAATATGAAAACTAGGTGAGAAAAATGGCTAATTCCTCATGGCTCTCTATTTATACTAAGCCATGCACGGGCATGCATCAAAGGTGCACGGGCGTGCACAAGGGAAAACAAGCATTACTTGCTTCCCGCTCACTCGCCTGATCGAATCCTTCCGAAAGGATTCCTACGAAGCCACACAGGCTCTGGAAACTTACTAACTCACCCCTGAACTCATCTAGACTCTCAATCTCTTTCTGGATTTCATTTCTACCCCCAAAACTCTTCCCCTAAGGGCTTTCTAAGCTAGGATGCTACATAGTCTTTGATCTCGAAGAACTAACAAGTTTAAAAGTGGTAAGTGAAGGATTTTCTCAACTGTAGGCACCTACTACTATATCTTATTGTTTACTACTAGTAATACTATTTAGTATTAATAATTTATCATTTATCTTTAATATATATATATATATATATATATATAGTAGGAGTACCATTCTTACTTTTATGAAAACATGCACTATATAAAAGCTTTAACAAAACAAATATGATGGTAGGCTGAAACCTGATGTACAATATTATGAAAAAAATTCATATAATATATATTATAGAATAATATTTGAAATATACATGATATTGTACATCATATACATAGGCAATACAAAGCATGCAAGCTAACATGCTATCTATTGAAACAATATATATATATATATATATATATATATATATATATATATATATATATATAAAATCCTAAAACTGGTGAAGACCCACTCAAGTTGTATCCCTCTCTTTAGCTACCTCGTGCTCTAACTTGGCTCTCTAAATTACCCACCTGTGAGAAAAGAAAACTAAAGGGGATAAGTGATAAGTCACTTAGTACGTAATTTCAACCTCTACCCTCTAACAGGTTTCTATTCTGTTTTATTTTCATAATTGGTTACATAGCTTTATGTTTTCTTTCTTATCTTACTTATTAGCTAAAGGCATTTCTCTTACACATTAACTAAAGATATTTCTAGTCTAATAGACTCTGCGTAGTCTATTCCTAGCCTTTTGAGACTTAGTTCTATTCTACGTTTTTTTTAATGACCTTTTACAAAAGTTTGACTCTTCGTACTCATTTTAATGTTTGATTTATCTCATTTCTAACTCTCTTACTTTACTTATCTTGCTGCTTATCTGATGAACTTACTTTAGTTCAATGCTAATCTTATAGGCTTATCTTTCTCTAAATTATCTGGTTATTTGTATTCTGCTTCATGTCATTTCATAAGTACGTATATGAGTACACGTATACAATATGGTATGAAAAAGGGTCTAAATTGATATAACTTACTATATACGAACTTTTGTTTTGAATTTAATATCTATTCACTTCTTAACTTAGTATCTAGGTTCTTTAATACTCATAACGAGTCCTAAATTTTATCTGATTTTTATTATGTTTTTGCTTATGATGTGTGTGTGTGTGTATATATTGTACAATAATACTTGTGACTAGTCATGAGTTCTTATCTAATTTTGAAATGGTTTCATTTGATTCTTCGTTACTCTATTTCTCGTCTGTTGTTTTGTTTATGATTGATTCTATATAATTGCTCATTCGATCACATATTTGGTATTCTATATGTATTTATATCTTTAGTATTGTATATTCTAACTTTTATATCACTTGTTAGTCTATTTGATAAGTTCCTTTTCATTTTGTTGTTACTTATCATAGTTTTTCTATTTTAATTAATCTTATGCTATGTATGACATGATATGAAGTATATTGAAAATCATGTCTAGGCCCTTGGGCCTATTTTCTAAAAACATCATTTTGAAAATATCTTTTTAAAAGTTTTGTTGGGATATAAAAATCCTATAATACTAAAATCACTAATTTTAAAAATCTTGTTGTATCTGAAAATACTTACTATACTACGAAGACTAATGAATACAAGGATTTGACACCCTAACCATATGAGTTTATACTATACTGATAAGTGATTAGTATCTATTACGAAAATTCGTTACTGAAACTGAATATTGAGTTAAAACTGAAATCTGATACTACTATGCACAACCAATATATAAAAGGTCTTTCCATATCATGGATATTGGCTTCCCAATTTCTAATCGACATGTGAAATCACATGTGTCTCTTCGTATTGACCCCTAAAATATTTTCTAGATCATTTCCTTTTTACTTTTAAAACATATACATATGGATCACTTGATCCTTTTTTGAAAATACTATTTTGGCATGTCATGTTATGAAATGCTTATCATACATAAAATCTTATTTTTTGCTTTCTTTTGATTACATTCTGTTTAACTAAATTACTGCTAGAGTTTTATTCTGTGTATTTCTTGTTAAAGTTTTAAGTTTCGTGTGAGTTGTTTTATGTTTTATTACATAACTGATAGCTTTTTGTTCTGAATGTTTCATATATATAGGTACATATTCAGTATATCTTTGTATTAATTATCCAACACTTAAATGATGCAAAAATTTTTGTTTTTGGATGTTTCTATAATTGTTATTATTTTTATTTCAGTTCCTATTTCTATTTCCTCAGCATAATCTTTAGATTACTAACACTAATTCTAGGCTGCTATTATCTTATTTATATAGGTTAGGTTTACTGATTTTGGAAAAATATAGTTTTCGTTCCTTTTGTTTTATTATTAAACAACTTACCTAAAACTATTTTGTTATTAATTTGCTCATTTTGTAGTTTATTTTGCTATTTTTTGTTGTTTTCTACTATTTTCATTAGTTACACGGGGTGTGCATGTGGTAGTGTGTAAGGTCATGCTAACTTTTGGAATTTTCTCACTAAATTCTAGCTTACTACATAGTCGTGCACTTTAGGACACACGATCATATATGCCTCACAAATATGGTCGTGACCTTACATACACAGGCCTACAAAACTTAACATATGTATGATTGTGACCCTTTCCAAACATGACTATATGAAATTAAGAAAGACATACACAATCGTCACCTTGAGATACATGGTCGTGTGCTCATAAAACATTATTACTTTAGCCTTAATCATGCATGCACTACATGATCGTGACCATGTAGAATACATGACAACATGGTCGTACACCCTCGAGCATACGGTCGTGTGTCACATTTTGCTACTGCAAATTAGTAAAACATAACCCAAACTCAACCAAATCTTATCCAATCTTCAATCAAACTTATTCTAACATACATACATGCAAATCATGTCACTTATACTGACTTTTATCTTCTCATAACATCTAATCTCAGTCAAACATGCTTTCAAACCTCTTAATAACATAGACACATACAAAAAGACATATAGATATACACTAAGCATGCTTTTACCTCTAAATCTCTTATTTTAATCATCTTATCATACAAACATACAACCTAAGCTTAAAACATGCTTCTTATCTTATCTCACACTTAGAACAAGGATATATAGTCTAAAGAAACAAGGAAACAGGGAAAGAGATAAGAAAATGCTTACCTGAAACTGTTAAAGTCTTCAATCTTTTTATCTTTGGCTTATTCTAAGCTGAATTGGCTAATTAACACTTTAATCTTTGGTTAGGGTCAGTTGAAGGAAGAAGAATAAAAATGGTTGAAACTGGCCGAAAAACACAATTTCTACTTTATATAGTTATACGACTCAAGAGGGACACATTGTACCAGTAAGGTGCATGGTCATGCTTCATAGCTCAAAAGACATATAGGCATGTGTCCAAAGGATGCATAATCGTGCTCTAAGTATAGACCATATAAAGCCCTCTAAAAGACTATTTTACCGTGTCAACTCTTCCTAAATCTACCATGGCTATAAAATCTCTCTTTTAACCTTAATCCATGGCCTAAAAAGACTATTTTAATATTGAGATGTTACATCAATAAGCTAAGTTTGAAAAATAATTAAATATATAAGCTACAATGGAAAATTTTAGAGAAGAGATGACCAAGTAGTTTTCATATATTGTAGATGCCAAAATGAAGGCTTTAATCAAGTAGATGGCTTTTATGATGGCAAAGGCTATGGGAATGAAGAAAATTGAAGAAAATAATGAAGCAAAGACTTTAAACCTAGAAAGGGTTGATGATAGAGAACACAATTTCTATAACTTGGAAGATTATATGAGAACCAAGAAAGGTAAAAAGGATAGCCTAAAAGAAGCTATTAGAGAAATGTCTACATCAAGAGAAGGGGAGCTTTTCAAAATGATAGAGCAATTACAAGAAGTTGTAATAAGGCTAGAAGCATCATTTTCTACTTTGGCTAGATTCGAATTGGATGATATTGAAAAACCTAATGATAGAAAGCTTTATTAGAGTTTTATGATATCTAACCTAAACAAATTTGGTGGAACTAAATACATAAAGGCCCATATAAGGCACATGTGACTATTATGAAAACCACCGAGTTCTTTAAGACCCAAATTACAGTTGTTTCCTTTATCATTGGAAAGGATGGTTATCACTCAGTACCACAACCTTAATAAGGCTAAAATAATTGACTGGTTTGAGCCTATTGAAAAGTTTCTATAATAGTAGAAGCTACAATACCATGTTTAACATAACAATACATGATCTAGAGGCCATAAAACAAAAGGCAACAAGTCGTTTGTCAATAAGGTAGAGGAAAAAGGCTGTTAACATTGATAATCGATCAACTAAAAAGAAACAAGTGAAAATAGTGATTAAGATTCTATTGCCTAAATTTATGAGACAATTTTCTTCTTGTTGATCGTGACCTTTGAATAATTGTATGTTACTAAAGTGTAAAATAAAGATGCCATAGCTATTAAAAAAGAACATAATTTCAAGAGAAATGATTTTAGTTAGGGAAATAGTATCCCATAGAGTTTTGGGTGAAAAAAACCAATATGTTTACTTTATTGTGTAAAAAGGGTTCTCTCACCTTAATATACCTTTTTCTAGACTCTTTAATAGATTGATATAAAGAAGGTTATTATGCCCATTAGCATTAAGGCTATCATCTAATTTCAATAAGTAGGGTTTTTTGTTAATTCCACCAATTTCAAGGCCATGATAACAACATTTTTCTTATTGAAGTATAAGGTCTAAAATCTCATAGATGGTGGTAAAATAAGTAATCTTAAGAAGCATCCTAGTGTGAGGTATAACCTTTTTCTAAAACATGAGATTCCACCTCCAATTGGTTGTACATGATAGGATTAGAAGATATCGAGGAATAAATAAAAGCCATTAACATTTGGGCTAGTATAGATAAAAAAAAAAAAAAAGGTTCAATTGGTATCTAGAATGATAAACATGAGGAGGAGGTCTCTCATGTTACTAAGAGTGGCAATAATTACAATAAAGAAAAAAAGTTAGATAGGGAGAAAGAAAGAAAGGGAAAAGTTGTAATGAAACCCAAGAAAGATGGGCTTATAAATAACTAATGAAACCCTAGACGAGTGTCACTATATAGGAAATGCTTATGTATTTTGAGAAACATCATCTGACAATACAGGCAGATTTAGAAGCTATAACTATGTCCATCTTAATAACTCTTGAAGAATTGGTGGGCATGGTAACTTCGAGAAGGATAAGGTAATACACTTTTTAGATGAAAAACTACCATTCGAGGGTAATGACCATTTTAAGGCCCTTTATATTCAAGCTATCATAGGGGATTGCAAATGCTTATATGTGATGGTAGATGATGGTTCTACCATTAATGTATCTTTTTTGAAGGTTTTACATAGGCTAAAGAAGACTGTGATTGAATTATAACCATCTAGAATTGTAATAGAGCCTAAAATTCAAGAAAAAGAGAGATGATATGTACCTTTACCACCACAATAATTATAGGTTAGATCTCTGCTGAAATATAATTGTGGTAATTGACATCTTTTTTTCATTTTTGTTACTACTAGATAGGAGTTGGTTCCACCTTTTAAAAAGAGTCTCTTCTACGTTCCAATAAAAAATCAAGTTCTGCTATGAGAATGGAATGGTGACTATTCGTGCCAATAATGATTTTGAGGTGTTAGTTATGTAGGGTAAATTACCCTTATTAGAAGTATTTCAAATAGATATAATAGAATTTGAAGAAATTAAACAAAAATATCTATCTAGTATAGGGTTGGGAAAGTATAGGAAATACTTCACCATAATTCCTAATTACAAGACCTAAAGAGACCACAAAGGATTAGGCTATATTGAAGAGGAAGATATAAGAAAAGATGGCAAAAGTTAGAAAGGACTCTATGAACTCTTCTTCAGAGGTAAAGACTCAATATTAGAGGAAGCAAACATTAAAATTTCATCAATTATGATTAATTTCTTTACTTGAGAAAGATAACTATATGGTAAGATGAAAAATGTACTCAATAAAGAGGAAATAGAGGTGATTACACCAACCAAATAGAGCTTTTGACCCATTAAAAGAATAGGCCTTCCAACATTAAAGGATATTAAAAAGGTACTAACTAAGACCAATAACTAAGAGTCTGAGCCAACCTTCACTCCCGAAAATGCATTACCTACTGAAGATTTATTTGATGCTTTTGGATATATCATTTATAATGATTTGAACGACTTTCTCTTTTCAACTTTTAATAATAAATTTTCATTAGCTTATTTATGGTCCCGTTATTGCATACATGACATTGATAATAACATATATATATTTTCATGATTAGTAATATTGATACAACTTCAATTAATATTGGTACATTCAATGAATCTAAAATGATAAAACTCGTCATAAGCACTACCCTTGATTAAAAGAAGAGGTTTATCAAAATGTTTAAAAAGTATGGTGAAACCTTTGCTTGGATTAGAAAGGTATGTCAAGAATTGATAAAGTTATTGTTTAACATTTTATCCCTACCTATCTAGATGCCAAGCCTGTTAACAATAAATTGAGAAGACTGAGAGAATAATAAAGTCATAAGATTAAGGAAAAATTAGAAAAATAAATTGTTGCAAGATTTTTAAAAGTGGTAGAATACACAGATTGACTCTTCAACATAGTTTCGGTACCAAAGAAAGATGGAAGGTCAAGATGTGAGTTGACTACAAGGATCTAAACAAGGCATGTTTAAGGATGACTTCATGTTACCATATATAAGCCTACTAGTCGACAATATAGTATAAGCGCTATGATGTCAATGATTGGTGGGCTAGTTATAATCAAATTCTATTGGCTGAACAAGAAAAGCTGAACACATAATTTGTCATCGAGTAGGAAACCTATTGTTATAAGGTAATACCCTATAGGTTGAAGAAAGCAAGGGCTACATATTACAGAATAGCCATAATCCTATTTTATGATGTACTTCATGTATAAGTGAAAGTGTACATAAATGATATTATTGTTAAATCCAAGACACAAGAGATTCATTTTAATGACTTAGAGAAGTTCTTATAAAGGGTAATTAGGTATAAGCTATGTTTGAACCCTAAGAAATATATCTTTAGAGTCATTTTTAAAAAGTGTTGGGACATATAGTTAGCTAAAAAGGAATAAAATTGGACCTAGACAAGGTGAAAACTATCCAAGAAATGCCACCACCAAAAATAGTTAAGTAAGTGACAAGTTTGTCGGATGATTACAATATATTAATCGTTTCATTTCAAGGCTAATTATGAAGTGTAAGCCCATCTTCAAACTACTTATGAAGAATCAACTGATGAAATGGGATAAATAGTGTTAAGAAGCTTTTGAAAACGTTAAAGTGTATTTGAAGAATCTACTAGTGTTGGTCTTACCTTATTATTATACTTATTAGTTAAAGAAACCTCTATAAGGGTAACACTAGCTTAAAAAGATGAAGAAAAGGTAGAGAAAGCTATATATTATCTGAGTAAATGTTTGTTACCCACGAAAGTAACACATTCATTGATTAAAAAGAAAATTGTTTAGCAATAGTATGGGCTACAAAGAAGACACTACTTTCTAACTCATAAGGTAATATTGTACGTAATGGCTAACTTAATTAGATATCTATTGAAAATGCCATCACTAGTAGGGAAGATAGCAAGATGATTAATACTACTTTTAGAATTTGACATAGAATAAATGACATTAAAATCTATGATAAAAAGGACTATTTTAGACTTTCTAACATAAAACCTCATTGAAAAGAGGTAAAAATAAAAGCTAAATTCTATGATAAAGAGGTGGAGGCTATAGAAATAGCCAAGTAGCAAAGGAGTAATGTTGATAAGCCCCTAAGGAGAGCAAATGCCATTAGCAAGAAAACTAGGTTTTACTCTCACTAATAATATGGCAGAGAATGAAACTTACCTTTTTAAGATAAAAAGCCTCATAATAGTCAGAGTGGATCATATGAAGATATTTAACAATTCAATCTTAGTCATAAATCAAAAAGAAAATGAATAGGCAGTCAAAGAGGAAAAACTTTGACTTTATCATGAACAACTTTAGAAAGTGCTAAAAGAGAAAATTAGCTAGCTAATGTATTGGCTTCATCGACTTCTGTCTAGGTTACTTCATAGAAAGATAACTTTACAGCCAATGGTAATTATATGAAAGAGTATCCTGTACCATAAAATAGAAGGTGTGATGGTTATGTACATGGAATACTATGACCAACCCTTGTTTTTAAATATAAACAACATTTAGAAAATGGGAACTACCTAGAAGGAGCAAATAAAACTAAACAGAAGGCCTTGAGAAGAATGACAATGTAATATATCCTGATTGATAGATAACTATGCAAAAGGTGATATGAAAAAATTCACATACTCTGTATCAATTCAAATCAAGCAAGACAATTTACAGAAGAAGTACACATTAAGGTTTATAGACCTCACATGAACGAGAGGTTCATAACTAAGAAAATAGTTCACTAAGGATACTTTTGGCTAATGATAGAGGTGGATTATGTGTAGTTTGTAAAAAGATGCCATTTATGTCAAATACATGGCAATTTGAATCACATATTACTATTAGAATTGTTTAGTATGACTATACCATGGCTATTTTCCATATGAGGAATAAACATCATAAAAAAGATCTCACCTACAATATCAAATGGGCACAAGTTTATTGTAGTGGCAATAAATGATTCACTAAATAGGTAAAATTGTAATGTTTCAAGAAAATTAGCTTAAAATAGATGGCTAAGTTCATTAAATGTTAGATCATCAACTAATATATGATTCAAAAGAAATGGTCACTGATAATGGAGTCTAATTCTAAGGAGTAGTAGAAGACTTATTTAAGGAACTTTATTCTTAAATCGTATTTTAAAGCCCATAAATTCTTTCTTAAGACTTTGGCTTTCATTTTTCATTATTTGTCTCTCAGGTTTAATATGTATGGCGTACAACTCAAATATGTATAAATGTGTACATTTGATTTCATGTATAAGTGACCTTTGCATAAAACTCTTCTCTCATGACCTATATATGATCATATATGCTATTTACATAGATTTACATGACACATTCATATCCATGTGTGTCATCTACATCTTATAACCTTTTTAAAGGTAAAATAGTCTTTTCACTATATGTACAAGTAGACATTAATGGTGTACAATCATACATCTTACTTTCATAGGAGTTACATGCTCATATATCATCTTGTTACATCTAATATATGATCGTTTGAATAAAAGATTCATCTAGTACTTGTGCATGCATGTCACTATGCATGACTGTGACATATTTACCTATTATGAGAGTTTATGCTTATCATGATTGTAGGACCCGCCGCCACGAGTACCCCTGCTGCTGAATAATAACAATATCTGGGAGCTTATATTAATAAACTGAAAATACAGGTACCTGCGACGGGAATCCTACGAAAATAAAATCACTGCCTGAAACTGTACAATTTTACACATGCGGAAGCTTTTTCTGAATATACATCATTAGCATATATAGACTGTTCTGTACAATGGGCCCACAGGCCTTTATCATATACATACATAGTGTTTCTGTACATCTGGATACATACAAAAGTACATATGACCACACAGGTCCAAAACTGATACAAACTGAGATCGAGGTGTGTGTGCGTGCCCTCTCCGTCAGCCTCGATCCAACCGCTCCTCGAACCCAGCACGAACACCTGCAAAACTGGAAGAAGGAGGGGGATGAGTGATAAAGATCACCCAGTAAGCGCTCCTTGCTTCCCTCGATACCCAAGCAAGCACAAACAATCATATAAACAAACACATACCTGGGCCTCGACCCTAATCATACATCTATGCGCTTGCTGGAATCTGAAAACTACTCATCTGGATCTCATTCATTTATTAATGTCATATGTATGCACGTCATGATGTGTATGTCATGTCATGCTAACTGAAAATTGGATGCATGCATCTGAATACCTCTCTGTACCCTCGGGTACCTGCTGTAATGATCAGACTGGGTAATACAGGGATTCGGCATCCTGGCCATGTGGGTTAAACAGTCTAGCTACTGGCTAGAAAGCTGAATCTGAATACTATACTGCTTCGATCTGACTGGTGTCAGAGAGCTGAAACTGAAATGCTGCTGAATCATCTGACTGGTGTCAGGAACTGAATCTGAAATACTGCTGAGCGTTCTGACTGGTGTCAGAAGGCTAATTCCCACAGATGCCCCCTCGTATTCACCCTTTACTCTTACCCGTACATCGGGTTCTGAATACTGCTGAATTCGGATCCCCTGATCCTCTCTGAAGCTACATGTCATGTCATGATATGCACATGCAGTTTATTAACTGATTACATGCTCATCTAATGCTTATCTGAAGCCAATTAACCTTTATTCTGAATTCGCATGCTTAAATTCTCATTTAATAATCATTTTTCTGAAACTCTGCTGATGCACGGGCGTGCATGAAACGTGCACGGGCGTGCACCCTGACGCACGGGACCGTGCGCTGGTCGTGCGCCTGGTCATGCAAGCTACTGGAATTCACTATTCATTGTCACTGAAAATGCCTACGCACGGGCGTGCGTATGCGGACACACGGGCGTGCACATGCATTTTCTGGCCGTGCACAGGTCGTGAACACGGGCGTGCATCTGGAGAAACACAGGCTCACGGCCGTGCCATACTGGCGCACGGGCGTGCGTCTGGTTCTTCAACAAAGCACTGCTCGGAAAATGCACAAAACGGCCAACCAAAACGCATCCAATTGCAATCACACTTCAAATATACATTCCCAGCACTTCAAACATCACCATTCAAGCTTCACATGCAACATGCATCATCAAACATGGAATCTACCATGGAAACATCTCCTTTCTCTTTCTAAGGCCATACATACACACATGCATGCTTCAAGGGTGGAAATTTGTCATCCAAATCAACATGCAAGGCCATATAATCATCCCAAACAATCATCCACATGCAAAGAACACATCCATGGCATCAAGAAACACAAAACATGCGGGGAAACTCAAGGAAAAGGTAAGAGAACACTTACCTCTAGCCATGCTTCGGGAAACTTCACAAATCTCTAATCTCTTGGCTCTCTAATCGGATTGGGAGCTTCTTGCAGCTGGATTCCCTCTCTAGGAACAGGAGGAGCTGAAATTGAAGAGAGAAAATGGCTAAAAGAAACTTGGGTGAGAAAAGAACCAAATAACTCTCGGCTTCATTTATATACTATGCCACGCACGGGCGTGCACCAATGATGCACGGGCGTGCACCAGGGAAAATGAACTTAATTCATTTCCCGCTCACTCGCCTAATCGAATCCTTCCGAAAGGATTCCAATGGAAACCGCATGGCTCTGAAAACTTACCAACTCACCCCTGAACTTAACCAGACTCCCAATCTCTCTCTGAATCTCGATTCTAACCCCGAAACTCTACCCCTAAGGGCTTCTGGATCTAGGATGCTACAATGATCATGATCATGACTGACCTAGGTACCACGTTGTATGCACATTTGGAATGTGAATTCCAAGATATTTTCTACATGAACAATTTAACAATTTCAACCAAATTCTAACATATTTTCCATATCCAAAAAAATGTTTTTGTCCTATTCAATTGCAACATTATTCACAGTATTAACTTATCCTTTTATAAGCTTATCAATAATCCTCAATTTACCAAAATCACAACATTCAAATCTTTCAAACAGTACAATCAAGCTCTTTATCATACTCAATGCATTTCAACAATCAATAAGACAAGAACACAATAGGAAATATATAAGTAAACACATAAAATGTGAGTTTATACATTTATCATTAGATCATCAGGATACAACCCATAAATTTCAATTAAGATTGATTCATTCAAAACTAAGGCATAAAACATGGTTATAGAGCCATGAAATAATAAAATCTTCCTTACTTACCAGGTCTTCCAAGTAAAAAGGGTTCATAGTCAATTCTCCTCAAGGTTTCTCTCCAAAACCTGTTTAAAATATAGCTCTTGGATTGCCAGAATACCACATGCATCGTTGGCTACTTTTGACACATTGTCAAGCTCTTTAACTCTCTTTCTCTCACTCTAATGATAAACATACAAAATTGATAATTATTTATTGTGTTTAAAAAAATTCTACTATAACAAGAATCACAAGCGGGCATGTTCCTCATGCATGGTTGAACATCTGATAATTAGAGGAGATGTGGTGAATTTCATTTTTATCTATGTAATGATAGATGTACTAGCATAAGTACATGTGTATAATTATGCATCAACCTAAAATCACAATTTTAGCCTTTCACCAATTCGATAACACAATTACCTCTAATTTAAATGAATGAAAAAAAAAAAAAAAAAAGCTACCCTTAATCATACTTGTGAATGTTATAGACCTTCTAATTTCCTACAATTTCTCCTTGTTATTTCTCATCTAGTACCTTACCTTCGTAATTTTTAGGATTTGAATTCGGTTTGATCATCATTAGTTCTAAGGTTGACCTAAATTGAACCTTTTCTAAATCAAGAACCATCTAGTTATTAAAAGATTAGTGTTATTTGATGACATGACCTCGTGATTGACTCATATAGTTAATAGTAATTAGGATCCTCACAATTGAGATTAACAAGATTAAACATTGATCCATGACTAGGAGATTGGTGATAAAACCATGGTTTTTGAATTTCAATCAAATTGGTTGGTTCAACTGGTCTAATTGGGATATAAAGGCATTTACCACAAGGGTTAAAGGAAAAATAATTTCAATATTTGGATATTTTGACCTATAATTGGCCCGATGAAATGGTGTCGATTCAAGGTTCAATTGTCATTCAATCTCAATCTAAATATCACAACCTTTCCATGTTGTCCTCACCTATAATACTTATCAATCATGACTTGGTTAGATTTCTTTAGTGTCATCAAATCAAGAAGTTTAGTCTCGCTACCATGAGAGATTAAAAAAAAAAAAAAAGAAGGAAGTTATTAAAGGTCTTGGTTATATAGTGGCCCACACATTTGTCACCTTTTTACTATTTGATAATACACCTTACTATCACCTATGTGATGCTCAAACATGAACCATTGTCGTCTTGCTTGACTTTTTAAGTTGTAACCATACCATCAACTTCTAAACCTGCTAGCTTCTCTTTGACCCTATTCTCATGGAATTTTCCTAGAAAGGGAGTCATTTTCAACTACCACTATATATGTATCGACTATCAATGGTAGTAATAGTACAGTAACAACCATTAGCCTTCTTTCTTCAACCCCAACCTTCTAATTATTATAATTCCCTTACAATTTCTCATCCAAACTCCATACCTTTATAATCACTAGGATTTGATTATAGTCTAATTGATCAAACTAAAGGTTGACTCAAACAAAGCCATTGCCTAGATAAAGGATTGAGGCAATTATTAAAACATCATGTTATATGATGACATGACCTTATGTTGGCCTCAAATTGTTGATAGTGATGTGAGACTCTCAAAATTGATATTGATAAGATTAAACATAGATTGACTAGAGGATTGATGATAATCCTATGATTTGGAAACCTAAATTAGGTTGATTGGTTCAATTAAGTCCTAAAGGCATTTATTATAAAGGTTAAAGGAAAATGGTTTAGCATTTGGATCATTTTGACCAATGATTGACTTGATGGAACAATGTCAATTCATAATTTAATCATCAGTTTTATCCTTATCTAAAGGCCACTACCTTGTAGTGTCGTCTTGACCCATAACATAATCAATTGTGAATTGGTAGGATCTTTGACTTTTTCCAAGCCAAGAAGCTTGGTCATGTGCGTTCGGTGAGATCAAAAAGAGATAAGCTATTGGGGGTCTTAGTTGAAAAATGACCCACACATATACTACCTCATTGCTTGACTGTGTACCCCACCACCACCTACGCAAGCCTTAGCAATGAACAATTATCGCCTCGCTTGACTTCCCAAAACATAACCTACGCCTTTAGATTTGGAAGTTGTCACTTCCAAAATTGTCATCTCCTTCTTAGTGTATACTTAGAGGAGGAGGTCAAGCCTAGCCACCACTACATATTTATCAAATGTTGGAGGCATTAGCAGTTATTGTCATACTTCTCTTTTTAACCTCAATCTTCTAATTTACTGTAGTTTCTCCTTTATCATTTCTCATCTAACCCCCTCCCCTCCTTCTTTGCAACGAATGTGATTTAAATTTGGTTTGATTGGAGTTCATTAAACCCCTTGTTGCCTAGGTCAAGGTCCAATCTAGTTATTAAAGTATTGGATAATCTTTGTTTTTTTTTTTTTTTTTTTAATTTTGGTGATTGAGCTAGATTATTTTTAATTGAATCCATAGATTTATGATTTTGGAAATATTATGAGATTGTGGTATCCTTTGTAGATTGATTTTGATGGCTTTAGACCATAATTCTTAGCATGGGGTGAAAATTTTGTTGGAAGAAATCCTAAAAAATATATGAAAAAGGAATATAATAATAAAAGGAAAATTTATCCTTCAATCATCGAGTTAAAAGTATACACTGTAGAATCAGCTCTATTTGTTTTCCTTCTATGTATAATTGCAATCAATTTTATTAAACTAAGATTTTTATCTTATAATAAGATAAAAGCAAAAAGCTTAAGATATGTTGTTTTTACCTGAATACATAAACATTTGAATCAACAATAATTTTTATTTTTAACAATATACTTATCAAAGTTATGTCATTTGAATGTCAATGTAGCCCTTATACATATATATTTTTGTTTTTATATTCTAATTTCTTTTATTATAATAAAATTTTAATATTATATCAAATCAATCTAATAACATACATAATTATTTTAATTTATAACATTTGATTTGTTTCTATTTTCTTAATTCAATAATTTGAAATTATTCAAAGCATTTAAAAAAATAATCATTTCATACTTAATTAGGATATATGTGTTAAAGCACTAGTTTCAAAATAAAGCAAAGTTCAACTTATTGAATGTTCCTAAACATTACACTCCCTTAATATTTTACCGGAAATTATTGAAGCCTTGTGTTATTATTAGACTTGGGCTTCCAATCCCTCTACTTGTATCTTCTCTGTTTCGACTTTCTCTCTGTTGTTCAGTGTAACACCAGATTCTTCATCTTTTGTTTTAGACTGTATTATCTTCCTAGTCCAGCTCCGGAGCTGCTCGGTGGCCGTCTCATCTGCCCAGTATTAGAGAATCGGATCTTAATTTGTCAGCAATCAAGGAATGAAATACAATATAATCATAACTGCAGCTAAATTACCTAGTCTAGGGACGGTGTGGCCTTGAGGGTGCCTTATGATAAGAGGGTTTTCAAAGGCAGTGGCCAGATCCTCAGAAGGCAATTTTAGCCAGTCTTTGACTCCAATGAAGTGAACTGACTTGGCCTGAATGGTATCTTTATAAGCAACTTCACATATGTTTGGTTTCCTGAACTTTGAGCCCGAAATTGAAACAAAAAATTTCAAGGGAGGATGCTCCTTCAACACTTTCCCCTGTGCTTGGTATCCCAGCAAAAGCGCTGAAAGTGTTGCCCCCTATTTAAAAAAAAAAAAAAAAAGAGAAAATTTCTTATATGAAGCACTATTATTGCATCAACCATCAAAATTATTTAAATTAATAGATTTTATGCAAACCTGAGAGAAGCCAAGCAAACCATCGAAAGGGCCATTAGTGGTGATATAATCACACAAATGAGATACACATTCTTCAAGGTTTGTGTACTCTGTGAAATCCTGATTAACAATTTCATATTCAGTAAGGGTTATTCCGTAAACTTAGCCAAATGAGAATTAAGCAAAGGGAGACTTTGACCTCATTGAACTGGAACCATTCAAAGTAGGGCGGTGGAAAAATGCCTTCTATGTCAGATTTGCCCCCCGCAGGAAATATTCCATCTGGGAAATCCTATTAGGGTTCATGAATATCATTATATTGCCTCATCTCATTCTCTCAGTAAAGCTGATTAAAAGAATACTAAAAGTAAAATTGATAAATGCTTGATAGCCCGTAATTCTTCATGCTTGAAACGTAGAGATTAGGAATTTATAACGATCTCCTATAACTTAATGACACAGAGAGTATACAACATACCAAGTGGAAATCAGCAAATATAGAAGGATCCCACTTGCCAATTTGCCTCTTCAAGAAACTCCCGCTAGTTCGAAATCCGTGCAGGCATAAAATCTTCATCTTCTTCACTTCTTCCCTTTGCCTTTCCATTTTAATTATATTTTCTTGTTCATATCCACCACCAGACCTTTTGATGGCTATTAGTATGACTTCTTACTCTACCTACTACTGAATTTCAGGCAGCCAGCTACCTTTCAATAGTGCTTGGTTGGGGATCTGACGGTTTGACGTTACACGTGCACTTTTCACGTCTCTCTCAACTGTTAACATTTCTTGTATTTCCCCTCCCAATGTTGTTGAAACAAGGATTTCCTTCTTGCGGGTTAAGTTTAAAAAGTTTATTTATCTTCTTGTCGCCTATTTTTTATGCTCTATATTAGTGATTTTTTTATTTCCCCTTTCGTTTTTCGCGTTGTCATTTCCTTCCCTCTTTTTTCTTCTTCTTCCTTTCTCCACCCACCATAACCTCACTTGATAGACTAAAACTATATCTCAATTATTCTTGAAATACAATTCTTGCAAAAATCTTTTAAACAAATACCAAAAATCAAACAATTTCTATTGCACTTCTCGTCAAAGTTGAAAAAACCAAAACCAAAATTTCAAGTTCATTCACTATAATTGTTAGTGACAGTTTTCTTAAAACCACATCATTTATTGTCGATCGCAGTCAATTGAACATAAACAGTCAAGTGGAGTCTCCAAGTCCAAAAGGAATTTTGGTTGAATCATCTAAGTACACAGATACACTCAAAAATTTCAAAAGGACTCATTGAGTCTTTATCTTTTTAAGTAGGGAGCTCATCGAGCTAACAACCTACTGAAGAAACAATGCAAGAGTTTCGATAATCCATGATAGAGATGACGGTCTCAAGAATAAAGGAAAATCTGACCATTGATTGGAAATACGTGGAAGAGCTATTGCTATATTGGCTGCGACATTGAAGGAAATTATAAAGATTTTAGCAAAAGTTGTTGCTTTTGGTGGTGTTGGGTCAGTTAAAGGTAGTGCCGAGTGGTAAAGTAAAAGAGACAAAAGTTTGATGTGTGAAAGATTGTTAAAAAGATGGTGTTGCCGTTGCCATGGGAAGAAAGGTAGTTTGTGTTGCATTGGAGTAAAAATTAAATTGGTAGAATAGGCAAACTAGATGGTGTGAACTGTGCTATGGTAGTGGGCTTTGTTGGCAAGGAATAGGTTGTTGTGAGGGAAGGGACTGAATTTTTTAGTTTAATTTTTAGGTTTTTTTTTTCAATTAAAGATGTAAATTACTACTTTATAATAGTGATAATAATACAGATGATGACGGTAATAACAATGGGAATAGAGATAAGGAAGATTCAGATAATGATAGTAGGAAAAATTAAAGGGTTTTAAGGGGAAATAATTTTCTTACCCTCTTATGTAATAATTTTTAGTGAACAAATAAATTTTTAAATTTGAAGAAAAATTTATTGTTTCGTTAAAAGGTCGAGTGGAAAATAGTTGTTTGACCTCTCACAGATTCTTCGAAGTTACTTGCATGCAATTAATCAGGTTAGAACACGATTTTTCACCTGCCACAATCGCTTCGCACAAATTAATAGAGTAAACATAAAGCTATCTTATTTTATTCATTTAAAAATTAATTAATGGCCACCAACCATAGTAAACAATTAATTTCCTGAAACAATAGATGTGTGTATTTGTCCTCTGCAGCTCCATGTCTTTAGTACGCCCCTTGGCTACCAAGTACAAGGAGAAAGATCTAAGTTCCACGAACCTAAACATCATCTAAATCTTCTGATATTTTCATAATTTTGTTGTTTCAATTAAATCAAGAGATGGTATATTGTAAAGGGCTCTCACTAATTTTTTTTTTAATTTTAAAAATTGATCGACCTAAGAACCAGAAAGATTTTGATAGGTTTACCATTGATCAACTCAACATCATAATAGTACGAAGAATGAAAATTGGAACAAAAAAAAATAAATAAATAAGAAGAAGAAGAAGAGAAGAATGGAGATTGTTGTATGGTAGTTAATTAGCTGTGAAGCATCTCCTCAGGAACTATCAACAAAAGCGACAATCTACATCTCAACTAACAAATAGACATCTCTTGCCAAAAGAATTAATCTATCAATTAACATCCCATTCATGTTATCTACCTATGATGAAAAATAATAAATTTGTACTTTATCAATTACTATGATTATCTTATCTTTATTCTAAATTCTTAGGATATTATTATTTGAATTTTAAATATAACTGATAAGATTATAACTTTTGCTTGAATTCTATAAATATAAATAATTGTTAAGGGAAAAAGGAGACCAAAAGAACACTAAGGATATTTTCCATAAGCGAATTACAATCATGTTTTGTAAGTTTAGTCAAAACCAAAAGAACACCAAGTTATTCGAATGGGACAGTGTCGATCTCAAAGCCAAGGATTTCATAAAGCAAATGCTTCTCAGCCTCACCCACTTTAGACAAAAAGACATTACTTTTGGCCCTATTGGCCTCCAGCCCTGACCACTTTTAAAATTCATCAAGAGATCCTTTTAACATCCTAATCGATTTTACCTTAACATTATAAAAAAGAATAAGATCATCAATAAAGCAAAGGTGAGTTATCTTGTTAGCTTTACATTTCCAATGGTACTCAAAATCTCATCTCTTAGCCTCATTTTCAACAATTCTAGAGAAGACCTCCATAACAATAACAAAAAGATAAAAAGAAACTGAGTCGCCTTGCCTAAGCCCTTTAGAGCTTTTGAAAAAACCCTCGAGTTCATTATTAATATGACATAAAATATGGGCAAAGTAATACACTTCTTGATCTAGTGAATAAATGTCGGGTAGAGACCAAGATCCTTTGAACACTTAATGATAATATCCTATTTAACCATATCATAGACTTTCATTAGATCAACCTTGATAGCACATCTTTTCCTATTAGGATCACTTCCATACAATTTGTTAAAAAGCTCATTACAAAGAAGAATGTTATCCTAATTATTCTGCCTTCGATGAAGGTAGCTTAGGCTTTGTTCACACAACTCAGTAAGATACCTTTCAACTTATTAGCTTAAATTTTGGAAATATAGATCGTGTTACAATAGGCAATCGATTTAAAGTCCTAAGTAAATGATGGATTTTCATACTTGGGAACAAGGGCAAGAATGGTGTAGTTGATTTTTTTCAGAAGAGCACCACTAAAAAAGAAATATTTTATATTTCTATCATATCCTCTCCCACAATCTTCTATGCCAATTTAAAAAATAAGATACCAAAACCATCAGGGCTAAGGGCTTTATTGTGATTCATATTGAAGAAGGTACTTTTAATCTTCTCATTCGTGATCTCTTGAGCCATACTTTCTACAACATCATTAGGGTACTATGATCAAATAAATTAGGTTGACAATTATTTCAATTCACCCAAACCTTCTCAAAAAGGATGTTCTTGAAATGGTCAATAAGAACATCTCTTATTCGATCTTTCTCTTGAACCAAAACCCGATTGTCATCCATAAATAAACGAAATTTCTTTTTCTTTTTCCCTTAATACATTTGAAAAAATAACTTGAGCTTTAGTCTCTCTTCTTAGGCCATTGTATCCTCGATCTTTGCTTGAGCAAAGATTCTTCTATCTAACTTATTTTTCTATAAGCCCTTGAAAGATCCTTTTCTTCACCTATAAGGACATCATCAAAGGGATCATTAAGCAATCGAGACTGAGTGGCATTCAATCTATCTTTTACTACTTTAACCCTTTTTGAGATGCACCAAAATTCCCTTCTATTTAGTTCTTCCAACTTGTAATTCACTAGTTTAAGTTTATTTACTAATCTGAACATCAGATTGCTAATAGTATTCAAGTCCTAGTAATCTCTTATCATAGGCCTAAAAGTTAAAGAATATAAACAAAAACTTCCTACCCTTCATTGAATCCTCACATTCCATAAGCAAAAGGTAGTGGTCCGAGATGCTATTGGGAAAAATCGTACCATAATAGCTAAGGAATTTATTAAGCCAAATATCATTAATAAGGATTCTATCAAGTTTGCTAGCCATCTTGTAGGTACCATCACTCATATTACTCTATGTCATACTTGACCCCATAGCTCTTAAATCATTCAACAGGGTACAGTAGCAATATTCATTAAATACCTCATCATGGGCATTCTATTCTCCAGATCCTCCAACATTTTCATCCTTCTTCCTTATAGTATTAAAATCCCATGATCACCTAAAGTCCACTCCCAATTTGAGTACTAACCCTTATGATGTCCTCTCACAAATCCTTTCTTTTGATATGGTAATTAGCCCCATAGACAAAGGTAGCAAAAAATTTATTACCTAAATAAATGATTTCAATCATACAGTGGATAAATTGGTCTTTCCTTTACACAATCCCCACCTTGAAATCTCGACTATTCCATACAACCCATATATGGCCTCTTTGAGTAAAATAATAATTATTAATCAACTCCCACTCTCCACATGCTCTTCCCTAATAGCCTCTTTATTTTTTTCTCTCACTTTGGTCTCCAAAATGGCAATGATATCCAAAGATCTACTTCTAATTAATTTCCCAATTTTCTTCTACTTAAAAAAGGAGTTCAAACCCCTAATATTCTAAATTGCAAGCTTAACCATTTATTTTAATAGTAGGAGGTTGATTCCCACCCTTTTTTCCATTCTTGGATTTACTTCTCTTTTGATCCTTCTTACTATCCTTGTTCTTGCTTTTTATCTTGTTAACCATGACAACTTTCCCAAATGGTTTGACAATAGAACAATCTGAATAATCCTTATTTTGCTTTACTTGCTCTATTTCAACTCTTATTTTCTTATTTCCCATTGTTTGCCTTCCTCTTACTAGTTCCATTTCATTAGCCTCTCTAGATTCTATCTTTTCTCCTTTCTCTTAGACTCACTTTCAATACCTATATTCGAAGGAGGATATTCTTCGAAGAGAAGATCAAAGACTCTATTTTTATTTATAATACCTTCATTCATTATAGTCAATCCATGTTCAATTTCCTTGGTGCCATGGTTAAACACTTCAAATATATTAGTCGAAACTACCTTGAGTGAGGAACCAATTTCTTTTTTAGGCATATTCTTTTCTTTCCCCTTCTAGCTTACTTTACCACTGCTGCCCTTGCTAGAATTAACAACTTTACTATTTTCCTATATAGTAGCCCTTTGATCATTCATAAAATGTCTTCTAATACCCTTGATATTGGAAGATCTAATTTTACATTCCTTTCTAGCACATCTACAATGTTGGCAATGTTGGCACCTAACTGGCCTCCAAATGTAATCTACCTTAGGTTCTATAATTTTACCCTTAGGAAGCTTTACATCCAATGTATCTGGGAATTCCTTGTCAGTTTCTATTTCAATGTTGATTTTTATAAAATCAAATTGAATACCATTTTTCATGACAGAGTCCAATCGAATCAATCTTTCAATTTCACTTGTGATGTAGTTAAAACCTTTAAGGTTCCAAAATTCTAATGGGATATCAAATATCCTAACCCAAACAATTATCATTTTTATTTCTTTTGCAATCATGGTGATGTTTCTAGTCCATTTTCAAACAAAGAAAAGTTGACCCCTAATAAACCAAGGGTTATTGTCAAGTACTTTATCCAAGTTGTAAACATCCTTGAATGTCAAAACAACCATTCCTTGCCTATTAGAAGTAACATTAATAAGGCCATGATTACCCTACATTCTTTTGACAAATCTTTTCATAATCGGGAATGGAGGTCTTCTTCCTAAGAAAAAGCCCATGGTGTACAATTCCTACCTTTTAGCCTTTTTGTAAGCCAAATATTCTAGAACCTTAATACGTTTCTTTACCATCTTACTAGAGCTAGAAGAAGAAATTAATTCAAGGCTCGAGCAGGCTGTTTTAATATTGAATAGTCTATTCCAAGGCTTAACTATCACATTCTCACTTACACCACTTTTTCCATCATCTATCACGCTATCATACACCACTAGTTTAGGGTAACCATCCTCAATCGAAAGAGGTAACACATCAGCCATAAGAAAAAAATTAGTACCTGAGAAGAGTCAAACGGATAAGCACATACACACACATATACCCGTATTCACAAAAGCCAGTAACACATAAAAACACAACCACACTTATAGAAAAAACCATACCTTAAAGGCAAAAAAAAAACATAATAAGAGATACAAAAGAGAGGACTTAAACCGGAGCAACCTAGCAAGATGTCAAGAAAAGTAAAAACTAGGAGAAGTAAAGGAAATAAAAAACATATTTGAAACACAATAAGGCCAAGTAGAGAAACTAGGAGACAAAAAGGAAGATAAAATAGTAACACAAAGGAAGCAAATCTGATGCATACAAACAAAGAAACTAGTTCACAGTATGCATGCATACAAGAGACATGAAGCAAAAGACACAACAAAGGGGAAAAAAAGGAAAAGACTAGATTGGAAAGGTTAACTGACCAAAGAAGACATTGACAGAGAGTAGAGGATAGAAAGAGAAGCAATCTTCAAATGGGAAGCAATAAAGACACACTTAAGGAAAACAATAGTAATTAGGGAGGGGAAGAAAATTCTCTCTCATAATTTGAATTTTATACATGCTCTAACTTAGTTTAATTTTTCTACATAATCTATCATAATAAATCTTAATATCGAAAATGTAGGTTATTTCTTTTAAGTCTTTCATAAAAAAGCACTTGGGTAACTAAACTTTAATAGTTTGTAAATATGGTATATCATTTCTAATAATCAAGATGTCTCGACATACAATGTTAAAAATGCAACCATATTCTTATTGAGTTACTTGTACACATATGGTTCATCTTCATTTTTAATGAATCTAAACTCTTGAATAGCTTTATCAAAATAAATGTTCTAGCTTCTTGAAGTTTGCTTTAATCCATAAGTGGACCTTTATAATATGCATACTTTATCTACTTATCTATCAAGAATGAAACCATCGAGTTGTGTCATATACATATCCTTTACAAGGTTACCATTCATGACAACAGTCTTGACATACATGTGCTAGATTTCATAATTATAAGTATATAATTATAACAAGCATAATTTGAATAGACTTTAGCATGCCAATACCATTCTTTTATGTGAAACCTTTTGTAACTAGTGTGCCTTATAGGTATACACATTACCTTTTAGGTCAATTTTTTCTAAAATGCTATTAATATCTTATAGGTTTTACCTTTCTAGGTGTATGCATTAGAGTCCAAACTTGGTTTTGGTATGTAGAGCCTATTTTAAATTTCATGGCCTTAAGCCACTTCTTAGAATTTGGATTTTCTATAACCTCAACATAAGTTGTCTGTTTATCTACCAAACCTATACAACTATAGTATACCCTAATGATCAATGATTTAAAGTGGCTCATTATCTTGTCCAACATATATAGTTATTTATGGTTTGAGAGCTTTATCCAACTCTAATTTTCTTTCACTAATCTTTTTTAGAAGAAATTATCTTTTAAAAAGACACTAGTTTGAATAACAAAGACTTTTTTCTTTTAGGTGGTAAAAATAGTAACCCTTAGTTTTCTTCAGGTACCCTGTAAATATATATTTTTTAGATTATGAACTCAGCTTGTTCAAAGTCAATTTCTTGATATAAGCTTCATAGCCCTAAACCTTTATGTATTCCAAATTATTTATAGTTCAATCTACAACTCATAAATTTGTCCACAAATGTTGATGTATATGCTATTTTATCTAGGGCGTAACCTCAAAATAACATGGGTAGCTCAAAAAAACTCATCATAGACTTAACCATATCCATTGAGGTTTTATTTCTCTTTTTAGATACATCATTATGGTGTGGTGTATTAAGAGAGGTGTATTGTGAAACTATTCCATATTCTTTTAGGTAATCACTGAATTCAACATTTAAGTACTCATTTCATTGATCACTTTAAAGGATATTAATACTTTTATTGAGTTGCTTCTTTACTTTGTTTTTGAATTCCTTGAATTTTTAAAGTATTCAAAACTTATGTTTCATCAAAAACACATTGCCATGCTTATTGAAGTCATTAGTAAATGTCACAAAGTGAAGTTCCTCATGTTTATTATATATTGTCATAGGCTTATGCATATCACCGTGGATAATTCCTAACAACTCAATCTCCCTCTTATTATGACTAGTAAAAGGAGACTTTATCATCTTTTCTAATAGACATGATTCATATTCCTTATAAGAGTATAAGTTAAATGATTTCAAAACTCTAGAGGATTAGAGTTTTGATACATGTTTCAATCTTATATGAACTAGCTTACAATGTCATAAATATGTGGGATTTAATTCATCATCTTTGATTTTGAAGATTTCATTATCAAAACTCAGAACATACAAACCATTTATCAATTAAGCAATTTTATAAAGAATATTGTTTAAACGAATAGTAGTAACACCATTAGACATAAAAAAGAGGCAATAACCTTCTTTATCCAAAATAAGTATTAAATTTATAAAACACTTGGTACATAATAAAATTTTGTTAATTCTAATACAAGCCTTAAAGGCAAACTTAAATAATAAGACCTTATGACTAGAGTTGTAATCCTTGCTTCATTTCTAATATATAGGTTAGTTTCTCCTTGACTGAATGATCTATTCTAGCTTAGCCCTTACATATCATAACAATTGTAAGAACCATATCTTATTTTAATGACCAAAGATGAATTAAGAGAAAGGTTCACTTCAATAACAAACATACTTGAAGTAAAAATAACTAACTTTTTCTTCTTATGCTTAATAAAGGCCTTGTAGTGTTTATCCATTGGCCTAGTTTCCTATAGAAGAATCAAACTACTTTTCCTTTCCTTACACCATTAGTGGTCATAGAGAAAAAATATTATAGGCTTGAACCTAGGCTTTGGGCTTGGATTTTGCCTTAACCTTACCCTTGCCTTGGCTTTTGGTGCCTTGGTATCAACCAAAAGCACTATAAACACATGATTTTGACTTAACAAGGTTTTTCTTGATGATTATAGCCTATAGGTTTCCATATAAGAATTTTTATTGACAAATTGAGGCTTGAGGACTGTGAATAAAGGATTGCACTTGATGAAGGTAGCTAAACCTAAGCCTTAAGCCCTTTGGAACACCTACTAGACCCATATCTTTAATAACCTTAGGGTCAAGTTTAGGATTGCTTAGAGCCCATTTGGACACTATAGGTAGGCCATATGCCTGATCGGTTTATGAGAGCTCATTTTGTAAGCATTTGTGGTTGCTTTGGTATTATAGGTGAACCTTATTATGACTATGATTATAGATAGTTGTTAGGTGATCGTGGATAACTGCCAAACATCTGCCTATGATTCTGTCAATATGATTTTAATTATCTTATTTTTATTAGAATTATCAGATTTATCTCTTCAGGTAATTATAGAGATAAAAATAAAATTCTACTATGTGATTGATTCTTAGGGTTTTCCTAACCTTATATGTAACATCCCAGGGTTAGATTTGTCTTTTAGGCTTCTAATCTAGGGTTAGATTAAGATTGATAAGAATTCTAAGGTTGTGAGAGAGTTTTGGGATGAAATAGATGTTTTCCTAAGTTAAGTGGCTTTTGTATAGGTCCTGTTGAGAGGATTCACATGCAAGCACGAGAAAATACTAGTAATGCTTTTTTTTAGCCATGCATACCCGTGCATGTTGACGTGCATGCCTGTGCGTGTGTTATGTTTCAGCCACCTTGGTTTTAAGTTAAGTTTATCCGGTTCCAACTCATTTTTTACCTGAATTGTTTACTTGATTTTCATAGATTAGCAACTCTAGAAGGGAAGAGCAGCAACCAGGACCTTCCAATCCAGCTTGAGCTTGTGTTTTGCTTGAGGGAGAAAGCATGTCAAGAGGTAGGTGTTTCTTACTTCTTTCCCTCTTTCTTTGATGTGTTTGATGTATGTTTTGGATGAGATTAGTTTGCTTCCATCATGCTTGTGATGTTTTCCTTGCATGTTTGATGATTTAAGATGATGATGATGATGATTTGATACATATATATATGATATGTATGAGAATATGCATATATGTATGCTTTTGTAATGGGTTGGATGATTGAATATGTGATTAGAAGTTATGGAAGGAATAAGTGTGTGCATATGAAGTGCTTAATATGTGAAAAATGTTTGATTTACTTTTGGTATGAGATTTGGATGGGAATAAGCTTGATTCCTACCAGCCATGTTGATGCAGAGTGCGATGCACGCCCATGTACATGTAGCGCACGCTTCTGCATGCTGCATTTTGCATGGTCACGACCATGTTCACGTACCCGTGCATGACCTAGAATTGCAGGATCATAATCATACATGTTTATGTCACGATCGTACACCAAGAGAAAATGAGAAAATATAGAAAAATCACAGAACTTTGCACAACCACACACACAGCTGGGTTACGGTCCCGTCCAAGCCTATGCACACCCGTGCGTATAGACACGCATGCTCGTGCACTAGACAAAAAAGAGAAAACAAAGTATAAAACAATAAATGTGCACAGTAAAAGCTATATATTTGATAGAAAACAGTAAAATAAGCTCAGATAAAAATAAATGATGCATCATATACGCAGTATAACATGACATGCCATACAGAGTTTTCAAAAATGAATCCAAGGATCTGAATTCATATTTTTAGTAGAAAAATATCGATTTCAAGAGTGAATACGAAGGGGTACCTGTGAATTTCAGCACACCTGATAGCATCAAGAGCTATATGCTGATTATTAACCCTATGTATTGACATATGCTGGGGTGCTCAGTTAGTAGTTTAGGATTTCTTGATCCAAGGATCAGATACAGTATATAGTGTGAGACGCTCAGTTCAGTATGAGATTTAGAGGCATCGTGTGACCCAGACAGTTTCTGATGCATGTTTGTATAGGAAACTCACATGGCCAAAGTGCCGAATCCCTGTATTCATCAGTCTGTGCAACATAGTAAGTATCTTCATGTACATAGTTTTCATATCAGTTTTCAGTTATGGGATCTTAGGATCCAATAGTAGTATTTTAGTAAACTAGCTTTTGAAAAGCTATTTTTCAGTGAACAGGCCAAGGCCTAGACATGATTTCAACATGTTTTATAGCATGTCATTTTCATATGACTTATACAGCAACATATCATTTAGAGAATGATAAGACATTAAGAAACAGTAACTCAGTAAGAAACAGTATACATCCAGAGTATGAAATAATCGTGTAATGAGACACGAATAACAGAATCAGAACATCAGAATATAAGAACTCACGTGATGATACGTGAACTACAGAAAACAAGTAACAGAACAGTAAAGAGATAAACAACAACATGAAAAATTAAATATTAGAATGATTACACATGAGAACCAGTTTGGTTTTCCTCTCGTGTATAAGTATTGTTTTAGAGTGTGATGAACGTGGCATTCCTCCGAAGAGAAATGGTTTAGGGTCAGAGATAGGAAACACTTACTGGGTGAATATATCATTCACTCCCTATTTTTTTTTCTCTTGCAGGTCAGTATTTTAGGGGCTGAGAGAAGGAGATGGTTGTAGTCTGGGATTTTGCTTCAGTTTTATAGCATGCTTCATTTTGCATGCTTTTCCAATTTTATTTTACATGTGATTGTACATGTTTGATCACACATTTACTTTGTAAACGTCTTTACAATATATGAAATAAAGTTTTTGTGCATGTATATATAGATGTATACATATGCACCACATCTTTTCTGTTGCAACATTTCAGCTTAACTTTAGGTATTTCTGCTGGGTATTATTGGTGATATTTATTATTTATTAAAATTATATTATTATTAATTTATAAAAAAATAGGAAACAATAGTATCCAGCAGGAGTGCCTATATTATATGAAAGATAAGTCTTTCAAGTTAAAGAAAGATAACTTTAGAGAGGATAGTTTAAAATCATCTAAGAGAACCTTGAGATTATTTTGAGAGATTTGGTGAAATTTTTGTTGAGAACATATACCATGTACACATATCAAAACTTTGACTAAACAAACACTACTAAGATTGTCCTATATTTGTACCCTTGACTTTGTATACAGCCTTATCATTTGTTTACATATTTACTCATCCTTAGCCTATTAAAGAATAAGTACCAAATGAGTTTAGATCCAAGTACGTTTCTTGAAGAGAGCTTTAATTAATTTAATATTATCAATCTTGTTTTTATTATTTTTATCTTTACTGTCTATTTTGATTCTATTCATTTGACATTGTTTATAGATACTTAGGGGTCGTTCAAGAATACATATAACTAGAGGTTATCGACTTACCCAACTTGTACTTCTGCCTACCATAGTAAGTTATCCAATAGTACTTATTGAATACTTAAAAGCTATGATTTTTTACTTTTAATGATATCGTTATTATTAGAGCTGCATGCTTAGAGTCAATTAACTTTGCCAAAAATAATATATACATTGTATGTTGCTAATATATAAAATGCATTATGGATTATAATTTTACATGTTTTGATCTGGATTTCATGTATTTCATCTGTATGCATTAGGTTAGTATACAAAAGCATATGAGTCAATAGATGAGCACTTATTTTTATAGATAATACTTATTGATTTTATATTGATTGGGGATCAATCATATGGTCTTCTATTTCTAGGGTTCTAAAATATCAAGTTGATAAATGTATCAAATTGATAGTATGGTTTGAATGAGGATTATGAACGTGTTATTGGATTTTAGGTTGAGATGAATATGCAATTGAATTTACATGTTTTATTATTCTTGAACTTTGCTTGGATTTGGGTTGATTTCATTTTCTATTGAATATATGCGTGAGTGTTTTAGTGTTATATGTAGAACACTAGAGGTTGTTCGTAGATGTGCACAAGTGATGGGTATTTGCCTATTAGCATGCATGTTTGCCTACCACATTAAAGGTGTTCATGAACAGTATTGGAATTCCCAAATATTATTTT